>PVKS010004654.1:0-54758 GCA_004027875.1 Aplodontia rufa
ATTTGGCAATGTCTAACAACTACATATACATATATCCTACTTCTGAGACTATCCCCTGTAGGTATACCTCACTAATATAAAAGTACACATGCGTAACTTTATTGTGGCATGCTTGTAACTCCAAAAAAAATCAAAAACTAGATGCCTTTGCACTGAAATGGAGTGGTTTTCATCCTAAAAATAGAAGAATATAGTGTTTGACCTTTTGTGTAAGAAAGGAAGGAAAATAAGAAAGCATACATATATCTATCTCTTGAAAAGTGTATACCTATAAGAGGGTAAATCAATTGTTACTGCCCTACAAAGGTGGGTGGTGAGGCAGAGAAGGAAATTAGATTTCTCTTGAGTTATACCTTTTTGCATAGTTCTTTATTGTTGGAAGCATGAAAAAGTAAAATTTAATTCAGTGATGGAAATTAAAATTAAAGCCAAAAATAAACCAAGCCAAAATTATTCCAGAATACCAACATAACCACTGTGGAGGGAGAAATAATCCATAACTCAGCACTCAGAGCCTTGATCTGAGGAGAAGGGAATGCAAAGAAATTTTGAACTTTTGATTTTGTATATAATACAGTGCTTCTTTAGCAATTTAAAATATATTAAAGGATTGAGCAAATGAGTACGTTGATTTTGTGGAGGAACGGTGTTCTTAATGTGGGAGAGAGAAATAGGACATTTAAAAAAAAAACCCTTTGGTGTGGATTGAAATTAGAGTTAGAAGAATTCACAATTTTCTAAAGTGCTTATATGTGTGTGTGTGTAGCATATACAAAGGTGTGTGTATTCTTAGGAAAAGGGCCCAGATGCAGAGAAACGCCAATGACGATGAGCAGATTAAGCACCTACATGTTTATATCTAATATCATTCCTCCCTAAAAGAAACCAAAGCTGTTGGGAGAAATATTTAATTCCAGGTCTGGGACAAAGGACATGAGTAATAAACCTAGAATATCTTGTTATGCCAGAAAGAGATTGTTCCAAAAATGTCCCAGATATGTCTGGATAACATTGGCTTGAAGGGCCTCCTACTCACCCACTCTAAAACTGTTTGAACCCCTAAGTAATTAAGAACAATAAAAATGAATCATAAGCCATTGGAAAGTAGAAATCCCTGAGTTGATACCCATAGTAAATAGTATATGGGGAGGGTGGAGGAGGGCTTTTACAGAAGAATACGCAGTGATGAACATGAAGAGAATTCTGGAGTTGGAGAATAAACACAGTTAAGGATTACTTGCACAAGAATCATTAAATGTTAAATCTGGAGTGATATTTTGGTGGTTAGAATATTTGTATGTTTTAAGTGTTCCCCAGTAAATAACTTATTTAGCAGAAGGAATATGTTTAAATACTCAGTGGAGAAACCAGATCAGGTTATTAAAATTAATACCATCAGTAAGAACAAATAGCCATCATGCCTCTAGATTTGATAACCTGAAAGCACTACATTAGTTATGTAAACAACTGTGGGGCTATGCAACATCAATTAATGGGAAAGCCTCAGATAAGCCCAAAATAAAGACATTTTTATTTTTTGAGATAAGTGGAAATCTGGAGAAAAATTCCAAATTGTGTAAGATGATTTCTCAAATGTGGAAAACATAACACTCTTCCAAAGTGGGGGCTATACCTCATCACTTCCTTCACAAGAGTTCGGTATGGGAAAGGGTTAATCACTTTACAGTGGAGAAATCTGACAGTGCCTTAACTAGATGATCAGGTCCATGGTGATAAGTCCTGTTGATAGCTTTTTTCTCATTGTGACATAACCCAGTAACCCATTTAAGTGGCACTTTTGATGTCAGTTGCATACCTCTCAAGACAGCTCTAACCTGGTCATGAGGATACTACCAGACAAATCTCAGTGGAGAGACGTTCAACAAATTACCTAAGCAATACTTGTCAAAATTGTAAAGATCATCCAAAAAAAGAAAAAATCCACAGAAAAGTCTGAGAAATTGTCACAATCTAGAGAGCTTTATGACAACTTGTACATGAAGACTTAATGGCAACCTTATATGAAATAGTACCTTGGAACAGAAAGAACATTAGATAAAGATGAGGGAAATCCAAATTAAATGTAGACTTTGGCTAATGATAATGTGTTGGTGTTGGTTTGTTAGCAACATCTGTAAAGTACTAACATAAGATGCAATAATAGAAGTGGGTGTTTAGAACTGCTATATTTTCAGTTTGCCTATAAACGTGTAAATAGCCATTTTGTTTTAAGAGGATTAAGTTTTAAAACATGTCAAATGTTAAGAAAAACAGTATCCTTCCAGATTCAAACTAAGAAATATAGAATATTTGGTCCTTGACTGGAATGAAAAAATTCATAAAGGGCGTTACTTGAGTCAGTTGACAGAACTGGAATGTGAATGATGACTGCCAGAAACACTTCTAAACATAATACAAGGCACAGGCTAAGGTACCTGGCCCGTAAATGCCAGTATTATCAAGGTGGAGAAACCCTGAGCTGTGCTTCCAGCCCTGATTTAGAGATAAAAGTACTTGAAGCTCTTCACAAATGGCTGAGGGGGAAAAAGTTGTAGTAGAGAAAAATGGAACAAAATACTAATGATTGATCAGGTAATGAGTATCAAGTTGCTTTTTGAATATTGGAACTTCTATAAGTTACAAAAAAATTGGTATATAAAAAGTCAGCTATTTTATGGTAAAAGCCTATTGTTAGCCTTTTCAAGAAAGTAGAAGGGAGGTGCTGGAGCAGTGGCTCAGCAGTTGGTGCACTTCCCCAGCATGTGCAAGGACCGGGGTTCGAACCCCAGCGCCACATATACAACTAAGTGTTGGAGAAACAAAGGGCACATGGAAAAACAAAATTCTGTCCTCTCTTTCAAAAAAAAAAAAGAAAGAAAGTAGAAAGCATATGCTCTCATAATAAAGAAGTTATTTAAATTCAATAAATTAAGCTTTATGAAAAATAAAGTGTATAAGCCCCATTAATACCCAAATTGATCAAAAAACGTGCTGTTTCAGAGCCGGAGTGGTGACTAAGCATTTATGACTCTTGCCTGACATGCAAGTACAAGAGTTCAAACCAGAGCACCACGCACACAAAGAAGTCTCGGAGCAGCAAAAGCCACATGAAAAACTAAATAAAATTATTTATCTTTCTCTCACTGTCCCTCTCTTTAAAAAAAAAATGCTTTTTCTTAATCTCATTAGAAAAAAGGAATCTTGTTTTCACACAACTTTCACTGCCACATGTTCCAAGTTTTGGTTAAATTGCTTATGTTGACAGTATGTTCTGTAGCTGGCATGTATTATAATACATGGTATTACCTAGTCACTAGTTCCTTTCTAAATCTTCCTCCTGGAGTTAATCATTGTCTCATATTTTCATTTGATCAGTGTTGGAAGTATTTATTTCAACTTTTTCACATTGTCCGGCAAACATAAGAATTGATGTTTTTCCAGCGTTATTTATCATCCATTGTCCTGCTCTAATGTAGTCTGCTTCCTGGGCCTGCTATGCAGCTATAGTCCTGGGGTATCCCTGTATCGTTGCCCTAGAAATTTCCTTTACCTGGATCATTTAGTTCCTACATCAGCCATCTTCCTCTTTCTCGGTGATGTTGATGTACAGTGAAACATATCTTTATGGTAATTTTCCAAGAAGACACAAATATGAGAACTAAGTTTTTTTGAGATGCAGGATATCTGAAAATGCCTTCCTTCTACCATTATAATTCATTGATAACTTGACCAGATACATATTTTTAACAGATTTACTGAAGTAAAATTTAAATAAAATTAAACCATATATGTGAATTGTACACTTTTATAAGGTTTTTTTGGAGGATGGAGGCATTTGTTTTTTACTTTTTTGCCTTTTGTTTGACTGTGCTGGGAATTAAAATGAGGGCCCTGCACATGTTAAATAAGTACTTAACTTCCTTACACCCCCAGCCCAATTTTGAGAATTTTTTTTTAAGAGAAGACAGTGTGAGAGAGAGAGAGACAGAATCAATTTTTATTGAGTTTTTCACATGGCTTTCGTTACACTGACACTTAGTTGTGTACACGGGTGCAGGGATTTGAACCTGTGTACTCACGCATGCTGGGCAAGTGCCGTAATCACCGAACCACTGCTCCAGCCCCCATTATAACGGTATTTTAACAGAGAACACGATGACAAAGTCAATTCCATTTATACTCCCAACTTCATCATTTCTATCTTCACATGCCAGTATTTCACATGTCAAGGCTTTTGTTGCTCTGACACTTCACTGTGTACGTGGCGCTGGGGTTCCAACTGGCGTCCTCGTGTTTGCCAGGCAAGCCCTGTAACCGCTGAGCCACCGCTCCAGTTCCAGAGAAGTTTTACCGTATATATGTAGTCATGAACTACAACCATAATCTAGATGAGCAGAGCCAGCACCTCCAAAATTTTACTACTTTTATACTGCTTTCCACTCTGACTCTTCCCCAATCTGCTTTTCTATCACTATACACTAATTCACATTTCTAGAATTTTCTATAAAAGGAGTCCTGTAGTATGTGCTCCTTTTCTGTTTGGCTTTCATTCAGTTTAATTGTTTTTGAGATTTATTCTTAGTACATGTATCAATAATTCATTCCTTTCTATTGCTGAGTAAGCAAAATGGAATTTTAATGATGTACCACAATTTGTTTATTCATTCACTTGATAGAAATTTAGATTGCTTCCAATCTGAGGTATTTAGACTGTTGTGTATATGCCTTTGTATAGACATATGCTTTCATTTCTGTTAGATACCTCGGAATAAAACAGGTGGCAAATGGTGTATGTTTGACTTTTTAAGGAACTTTCCCAAATTGTTTATCCCATTTTACAGTCCCATCCGCAGTGTTTAACAGTTCTGTTTACTATAAAATAATTAATGATGTCTTTTTTTTTTTTTTTTTTGGTACTGGAGATTGAACTCAGGGGTGTTTAGTTGAGTCACATTCCCAGCCCTTTTTATATTTTATTTTGAGACAGAGTCTCACTAAGTTGATGAGGCTGGCTTCCAACTTGTGGCCCTCCTGCCTCAGCCTCCCAGGTTGGGATTATAGACATGTCACCACACTCAGCATTTTCTCATGGTTTTAATTTGTATTTTCGGGCTTGAGTGGTGGCTCGGCAGTTGCGGCACTTGCCTGGCATGTGCAAGTACACGAGTTCGAACCCCAGCACCATGTACCCAATGAAGTCTCGGAGCAACAAAAGGCACATGAAAAACTAAATAAAAATTGTTTCTTTCTCTCTCACTTTCCCTCAAAAAATATATATATATTTTCCTACTGACCAAAAATGTTATACATCTTTTTCTGTCTTTGTCATCTGTGTATTTGCCTAGTCTTTTAATTGGATTGTTTCGTTCATTGAGTTTGTTTGTTTAATATTCCTAATATCTTGTTCTAGTCTTAGGGGGAAAGTATCCAGCCTGTCACCCTTAAGTGTGATGCTAGGATTTTCTTAGGTGGTCCTCATCAGGTGAAAAAGCTTTCCCTTCCTGGTTTGCTGTGGAGGTTCTTATAAGGAAAACAGTATTGAATTTTGTCAAATGCTTTTTCTGCATCTTTTGAGATAATCATATCTTCTTTCTCTAGTGAGTTAGTTTGCTAAGTTTACTGGTTTTCAAAAGTTGAACTAATTTTGCATTCCTAGAATAAACCTACTTGGTCATATGATTTTTTTTTTTTATGTATTGTTAGGCTCAATTTACTACAATTTGTGTAAGAATGTTTGCATCCTATATTCATAAGGAATCTTATTCTGTAGTTTTCTTCTAATGGCTTTATCTGTTTTGGGATCAAAGCAATGCTGACCTAATTGGATGGGGGTTGTAAACTATTCCATCACCTTCAGTTTTCTGAAAGAGTTAGAATAGAATCAATGTTTAAGTAGAATTCCCTCATAAAGCCTTTGGGGCCTGGGGTTTTCTAACTACAAATTTGGTTTCTGTAATCAATATAGAATCTTTATGAATGACAGTTGGTTTTTTGTCTTTAAAAAAATTTGTCTGTTCACACAAGTCAGATTTATTGGTATAAGATCATGTAAGTAATGTTCTTACTGTTAGTTTAGTATCTAGAACTTGTAGTGATTTCACTTCTTTTGTTCATGGTATTAGAAAATTCTTGGGGCTGAAGCAGTGGCTCAGCAGTATTGATCTTGCCTGGCCTGTATGAGGATCCGGGTTCAAACCCCAGCACCACATACACAACTAAGTGTTGGAGCAATGAAAACCAGCTGAAAAACTAAATTGATTCTTTCTTGCTCGCTGTCTCTCTCTTAAAAAAATAATAGAAAAGTCTTTCTTTTCCCTCTTTATTGTCTAGCTCTTTGTCTCATGTGTATACATGCATTTTTTTATATTTTATCATCTATCTTTTGCATTTATTGTTGTGCCTCTTCTGTTTTAAATTCCAAGATCTGTCTTGTTCTTTGAAAGTATCCTACTCTTACATCTCTGAAGAATTAGTTACATTTTTTGAAGTTTTCCTTTGCTCCCTAAGTATTTCTGTTGATTCTTTTTTCCTATAGATTTGTTTTGGTCCCTAATTCACATTCTTAGAGGCCTTTCTTAAATGGTCAGTGGTCCATGCCTGGATAGTGTGCTTAGGTAGAAAACTGCTGATTAGACTGGGTGTGCCTGAATTGTGTTTGTTGACTGCCAGGTTTCACTGTGGCTGTTGGTTGATTTTAAGACTTCTCTCTGTTCTGCATTTTCACTATGATCAGTTTAGGTATAGGTATCTTTTTGTTGTATTTAATATGCTTGGTAGTTCTATCTGTAAATTCCTGTTCTCATTTCTGCAAAATTCTCACCACTATCTCTTTCAACATTATCTTTGTTCTGCATAGTCTGTGGTTTTTTCTTATTCTGGGCCTGGAGCAGTGGCTCAGTGGTTACAGTGCTTGCCTGGCATGCTCAAGGATGAGAGTTTCAACCCCAGCACCACATACACAACAAAGCTTTGGAGCAATGAAAGCCACAGGAAAGACTAAAGAAAACTGATTCATATTCATTCTCTCCCCCGCCCCACTCTCTCTCCCCCTCTCCCCCCTCTCCCTCTCTCTCCTCTCTCTCTAAAAAAGAAAAAAAATCTTATTCTTGGGGCAGGAGAGGTATCTCAGCAGTAGAGCACTTACCTGTCATGTTTGATCCCCAGCATGACATACACAACTAAGTAGAGGAAAAACAAAAAACAGATGAAAAAGATAAAATCAACTCTGTATCTAAAATAAAAAGAATTCTTATTTTTTTAAGAGAAAGAATCGATTTTATTTTTAGTTTTTCATGTGGCTCTTGTTGCTCCGACACTTCACTGTATGTGTTGTGCGGGGGTTTGAACCTGCGTCCTCACACATGACAGGCAGGTATGATACCTTTGAGCCACCACTCCAGCCCAAGAATTCTTATTCTGAAAGAAGGTTGAGGAAAAGTTCATCAGTGGGTACTACGTTATAGTCAGATGTGAGCTGTATCTAGTGATTATGTTCTGTGTATTTCAAAACCTAGGAAGGATTTTTTTTTAAGGTTCTAATAAACCCAGGGGGTCCTCTACCACCAAGCTATGTCTCTAGCCCTTTTTGTTTTTTATTTTGAAAGATCTGGCTAACTTGCCAAAGCTGTTCTTGAATTTGAGATCATCTTTCCTCATCCTCCTGTGTAGCCGGGATTATAGATAATATGCCACAGCACATGGCTAAAAGAAAGGTTTTTGAATGTTTTTGCCTTAAGGAAATGATCAATGTTTGGTATGTTTCATCTGACTGCAGTGTGTACATGTATTGAAATACCCCATTAAAACGTACAATTTTTGTGTTTCATGTACCAGTGAAAATAAATTTAAAATTTTTAAAAAGATAAGGAATTCTTATTAGACTTTTATTAGGTATTTACATTTTGTCTTATTTTCCATTTTCTTGTGTTTTAATGCTTTCTTAACAATCATGCTCAGTTTCTCTGTTTTAGTCATGCCTTTGCTCATTTTTCAATAATATTTGTATTTCTTAAAAAGTTTGTGTATTGTTATTTAATATTCTGTTTCTGGCATTTCCAGTGCCTGAGGTATTAGGTATTATTAATCTGTTTCTGCTGATACTTGCTCATGGTGGATTACATCATGTGTTTAATATTTGTGCTTTCATATTTGATAAAGTCTGTGGGAATGCTGAAAGGTCTGATTTGTAGGTCACTGTTTCCTGATGTGATTTAGAATTGCTTCTGCTTGGTGTCAAGGAGCAGTTGTAGCCTGCAGCCACTTTAATTTCTTGCACTGGGAATTTCCAGACCATAGTGGGGAAGGTAAATTTCAACCTCAGACTTACTCATGCAGACAGGCCTGCGATTACAAAATCTCAGAGAAGCTTTCCACCCAGAGCATGCACAGAAAAGACTCCTTTGTAGGTCCCCTTTCCATGTAATCAGGTTTTTTCCCCACTCACTCTTATTGAAGTTGTGACCTCCCGCGGGAGTTTTGGGCATCTGAGTTCCTCCATGGTAAATAAATGTCAAGTTTTGCACTGGGAAAACCAATTACAGTTTATGTGTTTAGTCCACTACTAGTGTATCTTAATGTTAGAAAACAGCACTCCCTAAATAGAGTACAGCTTCCCAGTGAGTTTGGCATGGATAAGTATGTCATGATACTCATCCCTGTTCTGGGGATGTAGCTCAGTGGTAGAATACTTGCCTAGCCTGCCCAAGGCCCAGGGCTCAATCCCCAGTACTACAAAAAAAAAAAAAAAAAAGACAGTAAGATCTTTTCCATGTGTGCTGAAAAGATGAGAGAATGTTTCTCTAGAATATTAGTCCTTCAAGACTAATGCCTGTAATCCCAGCAACTCGGAAGGCTGAGGCAGGAAGATCACAAGTTCAAAGCCAGCCTCAGCAACTTAGTGAGACCCTGTCTCAAAATATTTTAAAAAGGACAGGGTTGAGGGGGTGCTGGAGTGGTGGCTCGGTGTTATGGTGGTGTTATGGCACTTGCCTGACATGTACAAGAATGTGAGTTCGAACCCCAGCACCATGTATACAGAGAAGTGTCGGAGCAATGAAAGCCACGTGAAAAACTAAATAAAAATGCTTCCCTTTTTTTCTCTCTCACTGTCCCTCTCTTGCTTTAAAAAAAAAAAAAATGGGGATTGATGATGAACCCCTCCTAGTTGTAAGACCATGTTTATTGAATAAAAATTTTAAAAAATTTTACCCATAAAAAAAAATAGGGATGTCTCTCACCTCCCTTTAAAAAAAGAAAAATAAAACAAGAGGGTTGGCGATGACGGGATGTGGCTTAGTAGTTAAGTGCCCCTGGATTCAATCCCTGTTACCAAA
Source organism: Aplodontia rufa (assembly GCA_004027875.1). Lineage (NCBI taxonomy): Eukaryota > Metazoa > Chordata > Mammalia > Rodentia > Aplodontiidae > Aplodontia > Aplodontia rufa. The sequence continues at coordinate 9,333 of PVKS010004654.1, forward strand.
AAAATAAAAAACAAATAACTTAGAAAAGACTGCATACTATCTATCCCTCTTTGATAATTTGATAATCTTAATGTCAATAAGCATTCAAGGCTCCAGAAGACCTAAAAAGAAAAATTCCTAAATGTATTGACTGTAGTACTTCGTGTACTTTTTATTTTGAGACAAGGTCTCACTAGGTTGCTTAAGACCTCACCCAATTTCTGAGGCTTATCTTGAACTTGTGATCCTCCTGCCTCAGCCTCCCAAATCTCTGGGATTACAGGCATGCACCACCACACCTGACCATCAAGTGTGGTACTTTTAAAAATAAGAACAGCTATAATTATTGAAACTAAGATGTTTGTAATCATTGGTGCCCTAAAATTTCAAGATTATTCCCTGAAAGTATAGTTAAAAGATACTCTAGGTTGACATTTGAGGGTCAGTAAACATGCAGTAGCTCCTGATTTGCCTGTATAGTAAACAAGCTTTTATGAAAACTTTGGGTTTAAAAGGCCACATGGAGTCTGAAAGGTCACATCTGCAAGGAAGTGGGCTTATGTGAATTTATTAAACATAGCCTAAGCCATGTGTATCAAGTATGCATACCAGGCACTATGGCAGAAGTTAAGAATATCTTCCTTTGCTCCAAGAAATATTCCTTATCTTAGCTGTCTTACAGTGACACCCATGATCTGGCCACCATGTCCACACTTGCCACATTGTCCTTTTTAATATGCCAGACTAGAATATGGAACAGCATATATTCAAGAGATTTTTTTTTTTTTGTCCTCAGGGTCTTGCCTCACTGAGACCATTTTTGCCACTAAATCTCAGCTGACAACCTCTTACGTATTATCACATGGCCTTTCTTGAATAGTGTCCTAGTTGATACACTACAACCTTTGTGAGAACCCTGAATCTTACCTGTTCCATACACCATTCTCTCTTTAGTTACTGTGAGACACACATTTAATAAGTAGTTGTTGCATCTTGAATGACAATGAAAAGAAACTTATAGGGGTTGGGGATTTAGCTCAGTGGCAGAGCGCTTGCCTAACATGTGCAAGGCCCGGAGTTCAGTCCTCAGCCCTGAAAGAAAACAAACTTATAATTTGTTCAAGTTCTCAGGAAATAAATGGTAGGTCTCTCAGAATTCTGTGTTCATTGTACCACACTACATCTAAATGTGGATTATCCCATTCTTTACCACCATATCAGTGTAAAATGTTAGAACTTTTCTTTTGGAATTGCCTTTAGAGCCTGATTTATTCTTTTTTAATCTGGAGATAGCAAAAATTGATTTTTTTGACAATACATTTAATTTTTAAAAATACCTAAAGGGGCTAGAGTGGTAGCTCAGTGTTTACAGCGCTTACCTAGCATGTGCAAGGATGCAGGTTCAAACCCCAGCACTATGTACACAACAAAGTGTTGGAGCAATGAAAGCCACGTGAAAAACTAAATGAAATTGATTCTCTCTTTCTTTCACTGTGCCTCTCTCTTTAAAAAAGAAAAAAAAGCTAAAAGTTGTTCAGAACCAAATCTGCTGAATAACATGAATAATCATGCTAGGGGAAACTATTGGTGGGTGAGGGAGAAGTAACCACAAAAAAAATTTTGATTTTTCTCCTTAAAATTGGGTCTAGCAGAGAGCCCTAAAAGAAGAGGGCTAAGAACGGGTTGGTGTTGTTGCAACATTATTGGAACATGTGAAGAGCCTTCCCAAAGGGAGTTCTTAAAGTCTGTATTTTGGGGGGATATAATATTTCCCATATATCAACTGAGAAACAACTTTTGTTGCTTTCATAGTTACACCTAATAAAAACAAAAATCAAATTCCCATCTCAGTGCATGAGAACAACAGATTTTAGCTTTGTTATTGGTTATAGAATACCAGGAAGAAGTTGGAGACTACCCAGAAAAGAAATTTGTGTATAAAATGTAAGATGAAAACTACTAACTGAAGAAAAAGAATAAGATTAGGTGTCAAATCCTAAAGAGTCTTCAATTTGTAGTTTCCTTCTCTCCATGTTTAGTGATGGTTTGATTTTTTTTTTTTTTTTTTTTTTTTTTTTTTTTTTTTTTTTTTTTTTTTTTTTTTTTTTTTTTTTTTTTTTTTTTTTGGTCTCCATTTTTTTCTATTTTATTCTGGCCTACTTCTTACCAGACATGAAGTTGTAGAATTTGTGTCAGTATTTGGGTTTTTGTTTCTTTTTCATAGTTTGAATAAGGGAACATATTTTAGAAGAAACATGATTAGCATTCACTAAATATTTTAAAGTGTCTTGTCTTTGTGCTTTATATGATGTTTAATTTGAGATAATTTGGGCTTTTGAAAACCATTATTTTATGTTTTAAAGAATGAAATAGAGTTATATAGGTAGATTATCTCCATTAATTTTTTAAATAATACCTTAAAGTTGTCTCTAAAATTCTCTATTAATCCTTTCTGAACTCGTAGCAGTAATTAAAAAAAAATGCACCTATATTTCCTTGATGCTCAAAATTGTTACAATTGTAAAAGAGAAGGGGGAGAAAATAGGGGGATCTATGATGTATGCATGTATGGAAGTGTAATAACAGACCCTTAAATATGTAAAACTATTATGAAAAATAAAATCTTGTTTAAAAAAATTTACAGTTGTCACTACAACTGAAAGGCAAACTAAGAAATCATCTGTTTGTTTCACTATATTTTACAAAAAAAAAGATATCATCCAATCTAATCTTTTTATAGAAAAGTAACATGTCTCGTTTAAGGTAAAACTCGAGGAGCTGGAGCAGTGGCTTAGCAGTTGGAGCACTTACCTGGCATATTCAAGGACCAGGTCCGAACCTTAGCACCATATATACAACTGTTGGAAAAACTAAAACCAGATGACATAATAAAAGTTGATTCTCTCTTTCTCACTCTTTCTCTTTAAGACAGATAAAACTTGAATTACACAATTTTCTTCTGATTCACTTTCACTGTTTGTTCCATCATTATAATTATTAATCTTATTAGTAGTATGGTAATTGATAGATGTGTGTCTCATAGAAGTAGAGGACTCCATTTTGACACATGTTAAGCTTTTCATTATAAAATAAAATGACTATTTCTTAGGGCTAGATTTTGTCAAATCTCATTTGCCAAAATGTATGTTGAAGCCTTCCAGGGGGTATACACGAGTACTGTATCATGTGTTACTATTTTCCTATACTTTATAAGACAGAACATTCTTCACAATCCAAAAGGAAAAGAAGAGATTCATTCGGGATGTTCGACGGTTATGATAGCTGCAGTGAGGATACGAGTAGCAGCTCTAGCTCTGAGGAGAGTGAAGAAGAAGTCGCTCCTTTACCTTCCAATCTCCCAATTATCAAAAACAATGGACAAGTGTACACATACCCAGATGGTAAATCTGGCATGGGTGAGTAGGTATAGCCTTCACCTGTTCTGCAACCTTATGTTCCAGGGTGTGTTTTCATTTTGGAGGGGGGATTGTTTTTTTCTTTGTCATTTTCCTTCCTTACAATTTTGAAGGGCTATATGAAGAAACAGCCTGAATCATAAGTCCAGTTTATGTTCAATCTCTTTATTTTTGCCTATATTCTTCTAGTAGAAACTAAGTAGAACAAAATAAAAATCAAAAGGCTTTTGAGTAATTTAATATGGACATAAATTCAGTAGATAATAAATCCTTACATAACTGAAAGTGTGAAGGATCATAGATTAAAGAGTTGAAAGAGATGTTGAAGGTAGAGCTTTCTTCTCTGACAGTTCCTCCTGTTTTGACACTTTCAAGGTACTCTGAGTCAGAAAGCAGTTTCATTCTTTTAGTGTCTCTAATTACTAGACTTGTCTTCACACTGAACTAAAATTATTCCACTCTAACTTTTGTCTTTTAGTATTTTGGGTTTTTTTTGTTTTTTGTTTTTGTTTTTTTTTTAAGAGAGAGACAGAGAATCCATTTTATTTAGTTTTTCAGGTGGCTTTCATTATTCTCAGACCTCGCTGTGTGTGTGGTGCTGGGCTTTGAACCCACATACGGCAAGCGCCGTAACTGCTGAGCCACTGCTCTAGCCCATCTTAGTTTTAATGTAGCTTATAAAGCTACACAAGAAGTCAGGGATGGAGGCATGTGCCTGTAATCCCAGATACTCAGAAGGCTGAGTGAGGGAGGAGGATCAAAAGTTCAAGGCCAGTCTGGCCACCTTAGTGAGACCCTGTCTCAAAATAAAAAGGGCTAGAGAGATAGCTCAGTAGTAAAGCACCTCAGGAGAGCTAGGATTGTAGCTTAGCAGTTGAGCACTCACCTAGCATGGGCAAGTCTCTGGGTTAAATAACCAGCACCACATTTAAAAAAAAAAAAAGGTATGCCTAGGTGTTTTCTACTCCAGCTGCTACTTCTCAGTCATGGTTGACAAAGCTGTATGAGAGATTCTATGAAATGTATTAATGCATATTGATAAATAGCCTTGCTGTGGTTTGGCTATAGCATACCAGTCTGGTAACCTTATTACAGAAAAAAAGTTTTATTGATGCTTCGTGTGTACTGACATTTTGCTTTATTACTAGAGGTACAGATGAACAGCACAGAATAAGGTCCTGATGAAGTTGGGTCCTAGTCCAGGAAGTTCTAGTTCAGCACATATCATTCTTGACAAAGATTCATTGTCCATTTGGGATCACAGCTTTTTTTTGTTTGTTTTCTTTTTTAATCTAGGTGATCATGAACCTTTTTAATAATGTGTTCTAGAATCTTTATGATTATAAAGCATTCACATTTTTCTCCCATTTAGACACCCTGTATTCATCTCTAATCTTCTGGCTGTTAGTCTTTTTTCCATGATTTCCCATAGATTTTTAGAGTAACTCATAGATTTCCCATGTATAGGGTAACTAGTATCCTATAAATTCCTTCATTTTAACTGTTTGAGTCGTGGAAACTTTAACTCAGTTATTGTGTTATTTTCTATTTTAACTTTTTTGAACTTTAGTTCTTGTGATCCTTGTTTAACTAATTCTAGTTTTCAGATTATTTATTGTCTATTATTGAAATAGTCCTTAAGAGTCATACTGTATCCCACCATTACTGATCAATAATAGAGCCCCTACCCCAAACTTTGAATCTATCACATCCTTTATGTCCCCAGAACATACCTTAAAAACGTTGCTCATACTAATTACCCTTAGAATTATTCTAAGCATTACCTCTTCAGATTTCAACCTTTGCAGTATTTTAAAGGTTTATGCTACACTTCATAGTAATTCTCAGTTGTGTTATACTTCTTTTCTATTTAATTTATAATCTTTTCAAAAACTTACAACATGTAGTGTATATGAAATACCTAGTGCTCTGCCACTGAGCCACATCTCAAGCCATTTTGTATTTTATTTTGAGACAAGGTCTCATTAAGTTGCCAAGGCTGACCATGAACTTGAAATCCTCATACCTTAGCCTCCTGAGTCTTTCATGCCTGCACCACCACATCTAGGCATGACTCTTTTTAAAGCCTTACAGATCTTGGACTTTATCAAACCTTTCAGAGCCCCTTACCCATAGCATCATACTTTTATCTAATTTTTGTGTAGGTGTCCTTGTAATTTGTATAAAAGAAGAAATTTTCAAGGCACATTTTCAGTAAAAACTTCTAGATAGTTGGAGGAATTATTAAAATGTTAGATAAATTTTTTTTTATCATATGATTAAACCAACACCAGTGTTTTCATTTTGTTACTTAGCCACCTGTGAGATGTGTGGGATGGTTGGCGTGCGAGATGCTTTTTACTCTAAAACAAAACGTTTCTGCAGTGTTTCCTGTTCAAGAAGTTATTCGTCAAACTCCAAGAAGGCAAGCATTTTGGCCAGACTTCAGGTAACGGTACAGAAACCTTCTTATTCTTTATATCTGTTATTTCTGTGGCTATCACCATTTATCTGTCCTTTGATTGTGATCTCTGTACTCTACCCACATGGCCAGTTATTTTACATCCCACATATTTTAGGAAATGTGTAAATTCCATAGTTTTATAAAATTGCATACCTATTTTAAGTGAACAAGAAATGCTATCCAATACAAACCATAAATTGTTTTTGTAAGTGAATTGATAGTACTTACTGTCTTTCAATGAAGTATAAAGAAAATAAACACTTTTGTACATTTCAATATTGAAGTCATTTTCTTTTTTTCCCCTGTTTCCTTTTGACTTAATACTAAAGTAGTAGAATCTTTCAACATTTGAGAGAGAATGACTTATTCTCTGGATTTATTTTTCATCATCCTTGCTTTTTCCTTTTTTTTTTAATTGGTGGTGGTGGCATATGATACTGGGAATTGAACCCAGGGCCTTACACATGTTACCCAAGCACAGCATTGGACTTTTCATTGTAATGCATTTGCTACCTTGACCAAATATGCTTGGTTAATCCAACTAACCCTTTTTGAAAACATTCAAAGAATGCAGGAAAATCATCTTTCTTTAAATGCACTACATCAGTACCTATAAAATGATGGTAGTCTTGATTATTTGACTTAAGTTGTTAGTATTTAATCACATAAGAGCATTTTAAAAGTATTATATAATTTTTTTAAATATCTTAACACTGGATGGTTACTTTTTTCTTTTTTTCATTTAACTTAGTGTGATCATTACATAGCACTGAAAGGGTTATTTAAGTCCCCCAAATTAAGGAAATACATCACTTAGATGTATTTCTATATTTCAGATAGTACCTAAAGATCCTGAGCAGTGGTCTGTACCCAAATGGATGGCAGTTTGTCACACTGTGAATTTGAACATGAGCATTTTGTCATTGATCTTTTGCGTTAGCACTAAAGGTATAAACCTCAGTCACTTGCTCTTTGAACATTAAATTGTCTTCTCTTACCATATAAATAGCATTGCTTGGCAGCCTGCATGAGTGAATAACCACTGGTTCTATCTACCATAAGAAGAAATCAAGTATCCACAGTCTATATTTTAACATTTTATGAGATATAATTTTTATTAACATATTAATTTGCATATTGCTGTTTTAGTCTTTGCCAGGTCTGCTACCCATGTTAGATATCTACATTGTAGCAGAAATCCAGAAAAAAATTCTCATGTTAAAATTCTTGTATCTTTCCTCTGCTTTAATAATTTTCTAAACCCTCAATGTTTACTTAAGCAGAATAAATAGTATGTAATCATGTTAAATTTTGGTGGTGGGGTGATGAAAAAGAATCCTATTTACTTAACTCTTTTTGTTTCAGGGTAAGCCTCCAACAAAGAAAGCAAAAGTTCTTCAGAAACAACCTTTAGTTGCTAAACTAGCTGCTTATGCTCAGTATCAAGCTACCTTGCAAAATCAAGCAAAGACAAAAGCAGGTAATATTGGTGAATGTAATAGATGAAATATTTAATATTGATTGATCTAGTTTTAAGTAATGACATTTTAATTTTGGATTCTTTTTAAGCTGTTTCTATGCCTGATTAGCACATTATGACTCTAGACTTCTGATGGTGGATTTGGTTTCAGTAGATTATTCTAGAGGGGAATAGTATCATATACAAGTTCTAGTGCAATCTCCTGGAATTTTTTATTTAGTTTTTTTATCTTTTATGTACTGATTCTCTCTACCGTGAGTAATAAGGAGTATTATGGAGAAAAATGGGCAAAGAAATAGAACATTAGCAGACTTCAAAGGGATTAGGGAGAGGAAAGTAAATAGGGACTATTTCTAATAGATTTTTAATGGGAATACAAAGGCAAGGAGATAAGTAAGATATAAGGCAGTTAAAAACCCTATTAAAAGCCGGGTGCGGTGGCGTACACTTGTAATCCCAGCATTTTTTTTTTTAAAGAGAGAACAGTGAGAGAGATACAGAGGCAGAGATAATCAATTTTTATTGAGTTTTTCAAGTAGCTTTCGTTGCTCTGACACTTAGTTGTATACGTGGGTGCTGGGGTTTGAACCCGTGTACTTGCGCATGCCAGGCAATCGCTGTAACCACCAAGCCACCGCTCCAGCCCCCTAATCCCAGCATCTTGAGAGGCTGAGGCAGGAGGATCGCAAGTTCAAAGAGAGAGGCAAAAAACTTAGGCGCTAAACAGCTTTGAAAACCCTGTCTCAAAATAGAAATAGTGGCTAAGTGCCCCTGAGTTCAATCCCTAGTACCAAAAAAAAAAAAGACTCTAGTAAAGCCAAGTGTGGTGCTAAGCACCTATAGTCCCAGCTAATCAGAAGGCTGAGGAAGGAGGATCACCTGACCCAAGAGTTCAAGATGTGCCTGAGCATTGCAGCAAGACCTTGATGCCAAACACAAAAAGATCTAATAAAGGTATTAGATGCTGCCACATATTTATTGAGTGATTATCTCACTGAGGCACACAATGAGAGCCAAGTAGTATAAAAACACAAAAGCAACCCTAGCAGCTTTGGTTACCCTGTACACTTCTCCCAACTGTTCTTTGTTTTCCTGAGTAGAAATCTTTTACTTCACTTACCAAGGAGCACGCGTTGCATATAGAAAACTTAGGAAACTGTAGTTCCTTTCAAAATACAGGTCAAGCATCCCTAATGAGAAAATCTGAAATCCAAGATACCCTAAAATTTGAAACTTTTTGAGCAATAATGAAATCTATGCAAATGTTTCAAAATGCAGAAAACTCTGAAATACATCCTGAAATGCTTTTGGTTCCAAGTATTTCAGATAAGGGGTATTTGACCTGTATGATACAAATGAAAAGCTCATGTAATTTAGGAAAGTGCTTCAATCTTTACAGAAAACGAAAGCTGTCTTTAATGGGGATAATTATAAGTTTTATTTCTGTTTGCATCTTAACAGTACCAGCCTTCTTATAAATGAAAGATTTCAGAATTTTATCTAAATTTATTTTATTTCAGCAGTCTCCATGGAAGGTTTCAGCTGGGGTAACTACATCAATAGCAATAGCTTTATAGCAGCTCCAGTTACCTGTTTTAAACATGTGAGTATAGAATTTCTCACATTATTTTGAAATACTTTGTTTTTGTTTAAATCTGAAGGTACAGTAGTCTCTAAGCATTATTCGTAGGTGTTTTATACCTTATAATAAAGATGCTCTATTTCATTAATTGTTACACTTATTAGCAGCTAAAAAATAACTTCTATAACTTTTACAAATAAAATTGTCCTATAAAAAAATTGCAATTTGAAGGCTAGGGGTGTTGCTCAGTGGTAAAACACCTCCCTAGAATGTGTGAGGATCTGGATTCAATCCCTAGCACCACAAAAAGAAAAATTGATCCCAGAATGTGACTCAGCAGCAGGGTGCTGGCCTAGCATCCTAGCATGCACATGGCTCTGGGTTCAATCCCAGCACTGCCACACAAAAAAAGAAAAAAAAAATTGCAATCTGAAATGCTTTTTGAACAGGAAGAATAGTCTCATCCAATTTTCTTATTGAGTATATATATACGTGTGTGTGTGTGTACATAGATATATGCTTATAAACTTATTGAATATATATATTTGTTGAATATATATAAATAATTACCAGGCTTTATATATAAAGAGTTACATATTGATAATGTCATCTGGCTCATTTTACTAGAAACCATCCATTATGCATGTTACCTAAATCTTTGTGATTTGACCAGATAATTCTAGGATCTTTTTTGCCAGTGTTCTCCAAATGTAAATTCACATCACAAAAGATAATATGGCATTGTGAGCAGAAACAAGTGATATGTATCATCAAAAACCCTTTAAAAGATGTTCTTTTCAGAGCACATTCAGAATTAAGGTCACAACTGTATTTGATGACAATTTCTTTACTTCAATTTATCTGTAATTCTTTCCATTATTTTAATCTATCTGGAAGTTTAATTTATATCTAAAGATTCTACCTCTGACCACATATAAAAAGAAAAGAGAATTTACAAAATAATGAAATTTTATTTAACATTTTGTAGATTTAGCCCTGGTTTTTTTGTGTGTGTTTGTTTTGGTTTTGGTTTGGTTTGGTTTGGTTTGGTTTGGTTTGGTTTGGTTTGGTTTGGTTTGCTTAAAGAGAGAGGGACGATGAGAAAGACAATCAGTTTTATTTAGTTTTTCATGTGGCTTTTGTTGCTCTGATATTTCATTGTCTACGTGGTGCTAGGGTTCAAACCCACATTCTAGCACATGCCAGGCAAGCACTGTAACTGCTGAACCACCGCTCCAGCCCCTAAATAGCCCAGTTTTAAATAACAGCATATGAACAAAATTGTTTGGTTTCGTGTTGTCATAATCCAAATGGATTTTCCACTCATTTCATGGCCAGTAAAGAATTTTGATCAAAATCAAGCATATTAATTCAGTGGTAGAAATACAAATTAAAGCCCAGTTCATTAATTTACTAGTTTTCTTTCTTGAAAGTAAAAATGTTAAACCCTTAGTGGAATGCTGCCTGTCTTAAAAATAACTTAAAGTGGAATCTTATGTATCTGTGTAAAGTAGGTAATTTATTTTGCTGTAATGTTGATAGTAGTGTCACATTTGTGAAGTATATTACATGCATGACACCAGCAGCTTTAAAGAGAATTACACAGCAAATCTTTAACTCTCCTCTCTTAGAATATTGCTTTTAGTGCTAAGAAGCTTAGAATTAGATGAGTTCTCGTTTATAGTAACTGTTCATCTCAGATTCCTGGAACATTTGTCTAATTTCTCCTTCTAAATTACCTTCATATCTCTTCAGATCTGCCTTTTATGTTTTAATATCATAAACCAGGTCAGCCCATTATATATAAGTAGTCAGGATTTTTTAAAAATAGCATTTCAAAGTCCCAAAAGCACACTTTAATTCCTGTCCCTTTCTTTGAACAGTTATACATATTAAAGTCCTTTGAGTCTGGTTAGGTGGTGCACATCTGTAATCCCAGCTGCTTGGAAAGCGGAGTCAGAAAAATAAGTTCAAAGCCAGTCTGAAGAACTTAGCAAGACCCTGTATCAAAAGGGCTGAGAGTGTATGTAGCTTAATGAGAGAGCACTTGCCTAGCATGTGTGAGACCCTGGGGTTCAGTCCCCAGTACCACCAAAAGTATAAAGTTCTTTTTGAGAAAACTTCTATTATAATAATGAAATTGATTGATTTTGTTTTCTATTTTGCTTTTTTAAGATTAGAATGTTCTAGGCCGGGCACAGTGTCACCCGCCTATAATTCCAGTGACTCGAAAAGCTGAGGCAGGAGGATCGTGAATTCAAAGCCAGCCTCAGCAACTTATCGAGACCCTGTCTCAAAGTAAAATATAAAAATGTTGGAATGTGGTTCTGTGGTTAAATACCCCCTTGTTCAATCCCTGGTACCAAAACAAAAAAAAACAAAAAAGTAGATTAAAGTGTTCTATCATAGGGCAGGTAATTCTACCCTGGAAATAGGTGAATTTCCTCTTCTTTAGTTGAATGTAGTATAAAGCTATATTCCTGCAATAGGTCTTACCTCCTCCCAGCACATTGAGGAACTAAAAATAAAAAGATGTCATCTGCCTTATAACTCACCTGTGTTCTTTTCCTGTTGGATAGATACTACTATTCTATTTTTACAGTTTAGAAAATAGATTCTACTGAAAAACTTCTGGAAAGAAAAAATACCAAACTGAGAATTGTGGTTTCCTGCTGAAAGGAATGAAGGGAGTGGGATTGGAGGTGGTAATTAAAAGAACTTTAGTCTCATCTGTAAGGTTTGCTTTTACAAGATTATCCATGTATTAATTTAATAATTAAAAATCAAATTTTACATAAAAAAATGTTCTATCATAGAATAAAACAGCTAACCTTAGCCATGTTGCTAATAATAATATGGAGCCTCTTTCTCACTCAGAAGAGAGGCATCTCTCAATTACATGGACCAAATGCTTTCCTATTTCATTTACCTTTCTTTACTGCCTTCTCTTAATCAATTAAGAAAAATTTTATATTGCTAATTTCTCAATATATCTTAATACAGTGAGTTTGCTTTATCTTATTTAGCATCTTCATTTGAAGTCATTTGATGTAGAAGATTAGATCTCATGCTAAAGTCAATTTTGTCCTGTTTAGAATTGACTCTTGATGGTCATCTCCCCAAGGTTCTTTTCTTTGACTCTAAAGGGAGTTAGTGGTGTTGGTTTTAGGAAATCATATATTACCAGGAGCTTCTGGGAGCAGATAACCTTGCCTATGTCACCAGTCTTAACAGCTGCTCTAACACTGGTTCATCAGTAGGGCCTCTTCCTATAGACTGCCATCTCACCCACATCGGTACAGGTTAGCAGTCATTTCCTTCTCCTAGGGATTCTTTTCAAACATAATTTTAAAAAATAAAAACAATACCCAATGTGTAACGTGGAACCAGAGCTGTTCCAGTTGAAACAGGGAAGTGTTAGGGAGTGATATTGGCCAAATTATATTGTTATATTTACTATGTGTGTATGTGCAGATATGCAACAACAGATCCCATCAGCATATACAACTATAATGTGCCAATCAAAAAATGTGGAGGAAAAAACAAATTGGCATTAAGTGTCAGAGTCATGAGTGCCAGGCTTCTTTAACTTAACCCAACTTCTTCTACTGAAATAAGGATCCCAGATAAATACGTCTGTCTTTCTGCACTTAAATGTTATTATAATTAGCACTAAAATCATAGACCTTCAAGTATAGAATTCTTTCCATCATCAATGTCTTTAAACTTCTGGGAACAAAATTTCAGCAAACTTACATCATAAGACTCTGTCTTCTTGGATAATTGCTGAACCTGCACATAGTGGTTACTAAGTATAATAGTGACTTTTAAGAAATAATCTACAGGGGCTGAAGCAGTGACTCAGTGGTTTCAGCACTTGCCTCACCTGTGGAGTGACCTGGGTTCATACACCAGCACCACCCCAGCACCACGTACACAATGAAGTGTCTGAGCAATGAAAGCCAAATGAAAAACTAAATAAAACTGATTCTCTCTCCCCCTCTCACTGTCCCTCTCTTAAAAAAAAAAAAAAAGAAAGAAAGAAAGAAAAGAAAAGAAATAATCTACAATGGAAATTGAATACCCAGGCTGGAGCAGTGGCTCAGCAGTTACAGCGATTGCCCAGCATGCACGAGTACGCAAGTTCAAACCCCAGCACCCACATACACAACTAAATGTCTAAGCAACAAAGGCTGTGTGAAAAACTCAATAAAAACTGATTCTCTCTCTCTTTCTCTCTCTCACTGTCCCTCTCTTTTTAAAAGAAAAAAGAAAGAAATTGAATACCCATTGTTGTTTAATATATCTACTTCATCAAAATCTGCATATTATATTTGCCATATATCTGATATATCATTCATTTTTTTCAGGGGGATCATTTTTCAAATATTTTAAGTATGAAAACATTACAGCACAAGACCTAATAAAATCTGACTCACACCTCAGAACATAGCCAGGAAAGAGGAAACTACACTGATTAGTTTGGCAGGACTACGTGATACTGCCAAAATCTTGGTCCCTGACCCTTGGACCACCCTTTTCGTGGCAGTCCCTGAGGTTGGAAACCACTGAACCACTTTTAATTAATCCTGAATTGTGTGGTCTTAAAGCTGGGAGTTATCTTTAAAATCCGTTGATTCCCCTAGTTCATTTCATTTTTGTTTTTTTGGAGATAAGGCCTTGCTAAATTGCTGAGGCTGGCGTACTTGGCAATCCTCCTGACTCAGCCTTCCGAGTCACTGGGATTACAGGCATGTGCCTCTGTGCCCAGCTTCTGTCTCTTTTAAATGAAGAAACTCTTATAATTTTTTTGAGTAACAGGACTATAATTTTCAACTTTGAACTTTAACTTGCTTTTCATAATGTAAAGTCTTTTTTTTAATTTAGTTAAGCACAGAAAAGCGGTGTCATATCTATACCTGCACCAAAGATCTCCCAAATACTAAAATGTCTCCAGTTGATTTATGTGTATTGAGAACACTTAGCTTTAAATCACTCTTAATTCTTTTTTTAACTTTTAAAGACTATATTCTCTTAAGTTGAGGCATTCTCGTTGTTCACCATATAAAATCAAGTAAAACATTTCTTTCCTAGATATGATAGCACAGGCCAGGATGTGCTAATATACATGTACGTGAAACTATACAAAATGTAAAAGCATATTTTTCAATTACATATTTATTTATAGACTTTAAGACCTTCTGTTTGGTACCTAAATGACATACTCTCATGAATTGTTGATATTGTCGTTGCTAAAACCAAAATATCATAAACCCTTTTATCCCTTGAAAATAGTTATAGTTTTATAAAAAAATATATATTCTTTGTAAGCTCAGCATGATGGCAACACACCTGTAATCCCAGCTATTTAGGAGACTGAGGTAGAGGATTGCAAGTTAAAAGGCCAGCCTGGGCAGCTTAACAAGATCTGGTCTCAAAATAAAATAAATAAAGGGTTAGAGATGCAGCTCAAAGACAAAGCACTTGACTAGCATGTATAAGGCCCTAGGTTCAATCACCAGTACCACAACTGAAAAAAAAATATTCTTTGTACATATGTATACTACTACTTTTTAAAACTTTTATTATATTTTTCATTCTGCCTCCTCAGATATGCTTGTTATTACTTATACTTACATATGATATAGTCTAATTCTGTTTTTTGTGCCTAACCAGAAAGTCAGCATATTTGAAGGGATAAAGTTATCTGTATTTCTTGGTAATACATAACTAAATTTTTAAGTTTCAAGGACAGAAAACAAACGCTTTTGTTTTTATATGTGCAGTAGCAATAGTTTTACTTTTGATTTTTTCAGGGGTTAAGCTGGGGGAGTTCCAGAGATTGAACCCAGAGGTGCTTAACCACTGAGCCACATCCCCAGCCCTTTTTATTTTTTGTTTTGAGACAGGGTCTCACTAAGTTGCTCAGGGCCTTGCTAAGTTGCTAGGCTTATTTTGAATTTGGGATCCTCCTATCTCAGCCTCCTGAGTCATTGGGATTACAGACACGTACCACCATGCCTGGCAAATTGTGATCTTTTTCTCAAGTATATGTTTATGAGTAAAATAATCTTTTTCAAGTAAAGGTATATTTTGTTTATTGTGGAGTTCTTGTCCCATCATCCTCAATCTGCACTACAGAACTTTTACTGAAAATAATAGGACTGCATGTTCATTATAACTAAAGATGAATCTTAAGTGCATCATCCTAAACTGTAGAACTTCTTTCTAATGGAATTAGATTAGTTTCTGGCACTTGTCATGTTCCATATGAGCTAGCTATTATGAGTATTGCCATGAAATAGATTCTCTGAGCTTTTCTCCATTTAAAGGGTCGAATGTTTTCCCTCATTTGTGGAGGCTAGAGAAAAACCTAGGCTTGGGTGAAAGATTGTCAAACTTATGTAATAGACTCAGCAAAGGCGTAGCAACCCATAATCTAGAGGAACCATAGATATTGGGGGGAGGATTGGCAGAGGGGAGGGGAGCGGGAGGGATCTAGGGTGACACACACTTTACCTCCCCAAGAATCCGAATAATACTTATGCAGTAATTTAATTCTGGAAAATTAAACATTTATGTTGCTTGTGGAGATGAAATATAAAAGACTCAAGAGACTTGGGTATAGGCAGTATGGGAGTAATTCTGGTTTAAGAACAAATGCATATCATATTGTTACTTTATAAGCACTTAGGATTGTACAATAACTCAAATCTTTAGCAAAAAATTTTTTTAAAAAGAAATAAATTCTCTGAAATTAGTGAACCCTCATAAAATGAAAATCATTGCTCTTAAGTTTTAAAGAAAGCCTACGTTTAGAAAAAAATTAATTGCCAAAGAGGAAAAACACTTAAGTAAATCTAGAGTATTGTTTTAATTTTTGTCTATTTCCAAAAAGTGATTTTCGTTTCTCATTTAGGATCTCCTAGCACTTAGCCTTTAAAAAGTATTGATTTAGCATAGTTCTGTTGTTTTTAATCATGGACTGTTTTAAGTTAGTGATCTCTGCTTTCTGTCTCTTTACACATGCCAAGCGTTTTGTCATCCTTAATCTTCTACCACAAGCATTCAGTTCCTTTTTTAGTCTCCTTGAATTCCCTGTTTCTGTACTACCACGACCCCCCAAAATAGATTCTGGTATCAGATCAAAAGATACGTGGACTCTCTGGAGAAAGTGGGAACAGTATTTTTTCCCCCATAGTTCTACTTCTTGCCAATTCTAGTAGGTAGTATATAGAAATTCTAATTTCTTTCTAATTGACTTTCTGGAATGTTTTCTCCCCTTTTTTTTGGCCAAATAATATTTCATCCTCCTCTGCTAGATGGACGTCAGTCATTTTATGCTTGTTAGTCTTAAGGTATTTAAATAGTGGCATTTTGTACATTTGCCATACCGTGGGGATAGATTCTTTCTTAGTTACCTATGCGCAACTTCAGGTCTAACCTCTGCCACTTATGTCATCTGTTAATATTTAAGATTGTGATTATCAAAGTAACATTATAGGCTGGCAGCTCTGTGGAAGGAAATCTATATTACTGTCCTAAAGCGTCACATGTGCCCTCTGAGAATCTGAAAACTAGCCATCTGGGCTGCTGGACTATCTGGGAAGGTTCTTGAAGTGCAGACTTCCTGCACTATTATTTTCTTACAGACAGACAGGTAGAGGTTATGATACTTTTGTGTTGGGGATCCCTCAGCATTTGGATTTGGCCATGTCCTACAGGACCTGATGACAGCTTACCTTGCAGGGAAGGAGAGTCGCTCCCAGATAGCTCTCACGAGTGGCCCTGGAGCAGGAAGTGGTGGAGCAGATCTTCCTTGTTTGGGAGGAGCCTGAGGTGGACCTCGCGTCCTGAGTCTGGAAGGTAAATTTGTTGTTACCTGTAAATGATGGTTCTGCTAGTTCATGCTATGCCAATCCAGACTTTCAGAGGTATCCCTCCTGCCAGCAAGAGAAGACAGATGACTTGGATGAAGATGGCTGTTAAGCCCTGGGTCATTTAGTCTTCCGCACTTAAGAATATTCATTTTAAAATAAAGGGCAGATATATCTGTGAAATCACCTTATTATTTCAACACATTGAGCACATACTATGCTATGACTGTGGTGCTCTTTCTTGTTGATATTTTTCTTCATTTTTTTTTCTTAGAGTGAATCATATGGATTGGTTTAAGAGGGCCTAGCAGAACCACAACCTTACAGGCAAGAACAAATGTCACTTTCTGCTACTTTCTCCTATACCAATCCAGACTGTAGGGACCAAAACATAATATCTTTCATTAGAATGAACATTACCTTTGTTTTTTAAGTAAGCATATTGACATTTTGTTTTCTTTAATGTAGCTAAAAGTTATTTTCTCCAAACAAATGCTAAGGCTAAAAAAGTCCGTTTGACTGATTGTCCTATTTAGCTCAAAAGGGAGTACTGTATACCAAATTCACTTATCCGTGTGCCCACCTAACCTCCAGCTTGTCAGCATAACCATGCCTCTTTCTTCTCAATGACAAATAAATTGAATTCACAGATTTGGCAGTCAAGCAAAGAGGAGTGGATACCCTACTTCAATTGAATGCCATTTTATGCGTGCATTTTACCACATCTGTCTGCTCTAATTGGTCATCCTTACAGAAATAAATACATAGTCTTTGCATTAATATACATTAGCTTTGTCTGTGTTACCTGTTTTCCTTCCATCCTCTCCCTTTCTGATCATAACTGCTGGCAATAGGGATGGCCCTTACAGTCTAGAATGATGTAGGGGGGAGATGGCAGAACCTTAAGGGCCTGATCTTTCCATTTAAAAAGGGAAGTAGTAGTTTTGAGGGGTTTTTTTGTTGTTGTTGTTTGTTTGTTTGTTTGTTTGTTTTTCCCTTCTTTCTTTTTTTTTTTTTTTTTGGCATGACACCAGAAGATAGGTATGTTACCTTCCCAGAATTAAAAATAGTGGAGTTATTGAGTATGTTCATTGCTTGCTGCTCAAAGCAGTAGCCATGAGTTGATTCTGTCCTTGATTTCTAGACTTGTCCTACTGCAGTGTTATTTGACATTCTCTTTCTGTCCTTCAGCAATTTCACAAACTATTAAGAGGATAGGAGTTAAATATTGTTTTAGGCTAACCCTCCTTTTGGGTTAGCATCCATTGCCAAAGAATGAGGAATCTTCTATGGAAGACTTTTGCCCAATGTCCAAATTGGCTAGTTCTTGAAACTCATGGATGTCTTTGTTTTCTTATCTTTGAACTTTGAGGTTATTTCGGTTTTTTTCCTGATTTATTTGTATTGTCTTTTATAACCTCACCTAATCCTTTTATTTATGTCCAAAGTTCTAAATTACATTTAATGAGGAGCTGATTATCCAGGAATACAGAGACAATTTAGTGTTATTGGCATTTCTATGTATTTGTAAGTTCGCTGGTTTGATTTAATTTACCACTGCATGGACTCCAAATAATTATGAATTGCTTTGTGATTTAAGGATTAAAATGTAATAGGAATGGTAACTTGGGAATATGTCATATCTTGGAAAATTTCTTCATGATACTCAGTCAGTTTTGATTCCCCATCTTAACCATTTGGTGTGAAGGCTAGTGATTACCAGTTTTAACATTGGAAATTTTCTCTTTATAGTAATTTCTACATGACAAGATTTGAAATAATTATTTAACAGTTTTCCATGGTGCTCATCTCCAAAAACTCTTCTAACTCCACCTTTTTAATAACTTTGTCCAGAGCTTTTTCCCTCCTGTCTATTTTAATAGACTATATTTATATTCTGTGACTTAAATTGAAAATGTACATGGCTAAGTTTTGTTTCTCCTATTCATGTTGTTGGAAACCACATTGCTGAATGGAATTATATTTCCTTCTGCTCTTTGGTCACAGCTTTTAAAATTAAAGGTTAGGTGAAGTGTATCCATTTTAAAAAAATAAATTTTTCAAGGCAGCTTTATTTTCTGAAGTCTACCAAGTTTGTATTTAGCTTTCAGAAAAATTATTGTCTTGTGTTAAGCTTATTGAATTTTGAAGTCAACATGAATCTATCTATATACAGATTCTGTCTTCATCTTGAGTTTCATCTTGACACTGATATTTTCCAAATAAAATTCTGTATAAGGGGGAATAATAATTATCTTTTTATATAAAAACAAATGAGTTAAAATGACATTTATTATTTAATATTTCCATTACTGATGGTATTGCTTAATTATGAGTGATATGCTGTAGGCCTTATATTAATAATATGATAATTTAATAATTTTTATATGACAGGCACCTATGGGGACCTGCTGGGGTGATATCTCAGAAAATGTGAGAGTAGAAGTTCCCAATACAGACTGCAGCCTACCTACCAAAGTCTTCTGGATTGCTGGAATTATAAAGTTAGCAGGTAAAAAGTATGCATTATTGTTTATTAAAAAATGCCAATGACATTCATATAACTTTTTGTACAAAAGTATTTTTATAAATTTTGCAAGTGTTGCCAAATAGATGATATGATATAGGAGTACAAAAAGCCAAACAATAAATATTTTCAGCTTTGTGGGCCATATAATCTCTATATGAATATTCCTTTTACCATTATAACATTCAAGCAGCCTTATAAGCAAATGGACATGACTGTTCCGGTACAGTCTTCTTTATGGGCAGTGAAATTTGAATCTCATATAATTGTCACATATTATTGAAATATTGTTCTTCCTTTGATATTTTTTTTCTTTTCTTTCCAGCCATTTAAAAACATGAAAACTATCCTTAGATCCAGGCCATTAAAAAAAAAAAATCAGCTAACATTGATATTAGCCAAATTATATTGTTATATTATGTGCATGTACAAATATGTAACAATAAAACCCATCATTATGCACAACTGTAATGTCGGGGGGAGGGGCTAGAGCAGTGGCTCAGTAGTTACGGCACTTGCCTGGCATGGGCAAGTACACAGGTTCACATCCCAGCACCACATACACAACTAAGTGTCAGAGCAACAAAAGCCATGTGAAAAACTCAATAAAAATTCATATTCTCTTTCTTTGTCTCTCTCTCTCTCTCACTGTCCTTCTCTCTCTTAAAAAAAAAAAAAAAAAATGTCAGGGGTGGGGGAATCAGCCAGACACATCAACACATGTCTGTAATCACAGCTGCTCAAAAGGTTAAAGTGGGAGGATTACAAGTTCAAGACCAGCCTCAGCAACTTAGGGAGACCTGTCTCAAAATAAAAAATAAAATGGACTGGGTGTGTAGCTCAGAGATAGAGTGCCATGGGGTTCGGCAGGTCAGGTGGCCAAAATAGAGTTTGTTAACCCCTCATTTAGGGAAATACTTTGAAAATTAACAATATCTGAGGTATTAAAAAAAGTGAGAAAGTCAATAATACTAAAAGTAAGTAAGTGTTGATAACATTGTACATCATAACTTATTTCTCTTTGTTCCCATGGCCTCTGCTATCCCAGCCCTTGGGACCTTATTACTCACATTAGGGATCTGATACATTAGATAGTATGGGCCAATGATGTATAGAAGTATAAGACTTGTATTTTCAGTAAGCGCACATCTGCCAAATGTTAAATACAGACATTGTGCTACAAGGTACTCAATCAGTGACACCAAGGTACAGTGGGGTACTATAGTACTTTAGAGAAGAGCAGCCACTCAGATAAGAATAATTACCTTACTTTCCTACTTCAGAGAAGGCTAATTCATCCTACTCTTTCTAGTCTCTTTTATCTCCAACCATTCTTCTCAGAACACTCTGTGTACAGCTGTACTGTATATTACTGAAGGATTTAAATTTACCTTTAAAAAAAAATTTTATGGTACTGGAAATTGAACCCAGGGCCTTGTTCATGCTAGGTAAGTGTTCTACTACTGAGCTCCATCTTGAGCCCCTAAAAATAATCTTAATTCCACTTTTCTGCTTGAGAACCTTTAGTAGCTTCTTCATCCTTAATGGATCAAGATGGTCACCACTTGATCATCATATAGCTAGTGATTACTGCACCATACTCCACTCATCAAATTTCTGTTGTTCCCCAGCATAAGCAATCTATTCTAATGAGGCTAGTCTCTCTCCTTTATGCAACATGTTTTTTGTCATTTCTGTGCCTTTGAATACCATTGCAAACACTATCCAAAGCCCTGTACTTTCCTGTGTTACCCAGTTCAGTCCCCATCTTTTCTTGAAATATTGCCATGTCTGTCTATATAAGCATTCTCTATATGCTTAGATTATTATCTACACTGCAATTGAAAACAAAAACATATTGTTTGTCTCAGATGTTCAGGTTAGTTGCATTTAAATAGCTCTGAAGATCAATTCATTTAATATCCAAGAATTGGGGTTGGAGCAGTAGCTCAGCAGTTACAATGCTTGCCCAGCATGTTCAAGGACCCAAGTACAAACCCTAGCACCACGTACACAGTGAAGTCTTGGAGTAATGTAATGAAAACCACATGAAAAACTAAATAAAATTGATTCTCTCTCTCTCTTCCTCTCCCTCCCCCCCCTTTAATTAATTAATAAATAAAAATATCCAAGAATTATTTCTAAATTGCATCTCTCATTCTACGTTTGTTTTATCTAATTGATTTGTATATGTTCTTTGACTGTGTAGAAATAAGTCTCATGTTAATCATAGAGTTCAGCAATAATTAGCAAATTCATGAATTGTTCTGTGAAGTACTGAGTTTTAAAACTAGATTTAATGATTTAAATTTTTACATAGATATTCGTACAAGAAGATGCAAGCCAAACTTGGCTACTAGCCTGAAATACATGTATGTAGTGACCTTTATTCCATTAAAATTGAACCCTAACTTGTTAACATAAGGTTTTTCTAAATTGCAAACATCAATGTGCATTTTTTGTTTCTTCAGGAATTAGGGATTTCTCTTAATTTTTTTTTAAGAGAGAGACAAAGAATTTTTATTTTAGTTTTTCATGTGGCTTTTGTTGCTCAGACACTTTGTTGTGTATGTGGTGCTGAGGTTTGAACCCGTATACTTGCACATGCCAGGCAAATGCCGTAACCACTGAGCTACCGCTCCAGCCCTAGGACATGATTTTTAAGTGATTTCACCTACTTTGTTTTGTGTTTATTGAATTTTTTACCTAGTGTTTTTAAATCTTATTTCCAAATAAAATAAAGAATTTAGATTCTTGAAGTAGCCACAACCACAATTACCCAAGAGTAACTGGCCACCTGATCAGTTGATAAAGTGATTTCTTTGAAATATACTTCACCTAGTATATTTTTGTGACTTGACAAGGTTTTGCTAATTTACCAAAACTTTCTCTTATTTTCACAACTATGTATTCTAGTAGAACTAACCCACCCATGTTTTCGTGGGGTATTTTTTTTCCTTTATTTATTTATTGTTTTTTTAAGAGGAACAGAGTGAAAAAGAAAGAGAGAATCCATTTTTTTTTTCATTTGACCTTTGTTTTTCCAACACTTAGCTGTGTTTGTGGTACTGGGGTTTGAACCCAGGTCCGTGCACATGCCAGGCAAGTGCTCCAACTGCTAAACCACCAATTTCGAGGAATTATCAGTAAATTGAAATGCATTCAAGGGAGGAATCTGTGCTCTGAAAACAATTGAACTAATCACATTGAGCAAAGGGTTATCAAAGTAGCAACAGTATCACCCAGAGATTTATTAGAAATGTGTATTTTCAGACCCATCTGACCTCTGTCTCTTAACAGACCTTACAGGTCTGTTCCATTGCAGATGCACACTAAAGCTTGATAGCCACTACCAGCTGCTATGTTATTTTCTGTAGGGCTTGTTTGTTTGTTTGCCTTATGTAGTGATTTTTTGTTGGTTTTAGGTTACAATGCCCTTTTAAGATATGAAGGATTTGAAAATGACTCTGGTCTGGACTTCTGGTGCAATATATGTGGTTCTGACATCCATCCAGTTGGTTGGTGTGCAGCCAGTGGAAAACCTCTTGTTCCTCCAAGAAGTAAGTACTTACTGCAATTTTAACTCGATGATCTTTAGTTATGTCTAACAGTAACATTGAAGTAATACAGAAATTAAGATAATGCTTTTCAATGTAAAGTAACTTTTGTGCTAATAAGACATATATTTCTCTATTTTTGTTACTTTTGAGAACCTTAATACTCTCACTTGCAGAGAAATATGTTACTTATTTTAACAAATGATTTATGAAATAATTGTATTTTCTGCTAAAGTGTAACTGGTTATTTCTTTTGTTTTAGCTATTCAACATAAATACACAAACTGGAAAGCTTTTCTAGTAAAAAGACTTACTGGTGCCAAAACACTTCCTCCTGATTTCTCACAAAAGGTAAAAACAGGATCTTACAAAGGACTGAAGAACTCTTAAGAAAGAATAACTTTGAAGACTTTTAAGGACTTGTTTTCTTTTCATGAACTGGATGATCTAGGTCAAATATCGAGTGTATTCAGTATTTTTAACAGTATATCATTAAAATTACTGGTGTACCTTCTTCATGATTTCTGAACACGTTCGTTCTGTCTGCTTTTGTTTTAAGGTTTCCGAGAGTATGCAGTATCCTTTCAAACCTTGCATGAGAGTAGAAGTGGTTGACAAGAGGCATTTGTGTCGAACAAGAGTGGCGGTGGTGGAAAGTGTCATTGGAGGAAGATTAAGACTAGTGTATGAGGAGAGTGAAGATAGAACAGATGACTTCTGGTGCCATATGCACAGCCCCTTAATCCATCACATTGGTTGGTCTCGAAGCATAGGCCATCGATTCAAAAGATCTGGTAAGCACCTTTCACAATATTCCTATTGAGAGTGTCATTAAGGCTAAATGATGCTACTTGGTTATTTTTCTCTACAGAATAGCATACATCAAAAATAGCCAAATTGTTCGGTCTGCTTATTCTACCTTAATAGGGAAGATTCATACCATATTAGTCTCCTAAGTCCTTTATATGCTTTCCACCCACCATCAATTAGAAAATAATGCACTTCTCATGCACCAGGCTTTGGGATGAAACCCTAGGGCAATCCCTAACACCACAAAAATATAATAATGTTAATAATGCACTTTTAGTTATAACAGCTAAAATTGTTTTCTTCTTTTCTCATCCTGCCCATTTGAAAGATACATAGTCTTTCCCTTTCTGTTCAATTTTAATCAAAATGGCAAGATTAAATGTGGTTAGACTTGATACTAGACACATTGAAACATGTTTCTAAAATTGTAATTCCCAAATTATGGGGTTACCAGCCTTCTAATTGGCTGAAATGCATTTAATAGCATATGAACATGGACTCTGAAGAAAGAAAAGGCTTAATATTATTCACTATAAATGTAGAAGGCATGTCTTTCTGCCGTGTTTTAGAGTATTACATACCTTGTGAGTTTGAAGCCTTCAAAGAAACGTGATTTTTGGTCTTCTCGCAAATGCTGACAGATTAGTATGTAACTTTTCCTTGTAGATATTACAAAGAAACAGGATGGACATTTTGATACACCACCACATTTATTTGCTAAGGTAAGAAGTTTTTATAAGAACCCTCATTTGTAAATTAGGTTTGAAAGAGGGTTGTGGGTTTATTCCTAAAAAAAAATGTGGAAATCACAATTACATATGTGGATTAAGATCTCATCCATAGGTATTGCAGATCTTCATTATACTTATTCTTAAATTCTGTTTGTCTGAATTCCCCATTGAAAGTTTGAGTTGTAATATTAGGTAGGAAGGAGAAGGAATCTGGTAGACCTTTCAAATTGGTAATATTTCAGTTATTAAAATGACAACATCTATAATAGTGCATGTGCTTTCATATAATTCTTTAGGTAAAAGAAGTAGACCAAAGTGGTGAATGGTTCAAGGAAGGAATGAAGTTGGAAGCTATAGACCCATTAAATCTTTCTACAATATGTGTCGCGACCATTAGAAAGGTAAGAGAATAGGTTTTAAAACAGAGATAAAATTAAAGAAACTGAGTTTAAGTTAGTAGGAGAAGGAGGCTCTGGCATATTTTGACAAAACCTGTGTGTCTGGATCTTCACTGGAAAGGTTATTAGCAGTTTCGAAATGAATTTGAATCCTGTTATTGGATTTTTTTTACATAGCTTGTGGTCATGATAGTTGTTTTGAGTCTACTGCCTTTATTTGTGGAAGCATATCCTGAGTTAGATGGAAAGTATTTTTTTAAGTTGCTGCCTGGTCAAAGCTACTCTAAAGCAGAATTAAAACAAGGGCAAGTTTAATGTGTTTCCTTTTTATAATGTTTCTTCTTGGTGTAGTACTTTATTTCTTCTTTTCTCTTTTCCTTTTCATATGTAACTCAGGAAAATATTTAGAAGAAGGGTTCTCAGTTTTCAATAAGCATCAAGATTTTCTGGGAAACTTAAAAAATTAAATTTCCCAAGCCACTTCCCCTCCATTCTGATAAGTCTGTGTTGGAACTTCAACATTACCTTTTTTAAAGGCCTCAAGTGATTCTCATGTACAGCCCTGATTAAGAAATACTGGTTTATGGGCTGGAGCAGTGGTTCAGCAGTTACAGCACTTGCCTGGCATGCACAAGGAAGGATCTGAGTTCAAACCCTAGCACCATGTATACAGCAAAGTGTTGAGGCAACAAGAGTCATGTGAAAAACTAAATAAAAGTGATTCTCTCTTTAAAAAAAAAAAAAAGAAAGAAATACTGGTCCAGAATCTGCTTACATAAAGGTATATTAAATTGATTGACATTTTATCACAGTTAAAAAAGAAGTTCTCTAAGTGATTCTGACAGTCACCAGGTTTGGGAAACTGCCCTTCTATAATGCTCTGTTCCAGGAAAATGAAATTATTCCCAGTAAAGAAAAGATCAAGCTTCATTTAGAGAATAATTAGTACTTACATGCTAGATGTGCTTTGAACTCTTAGAAAGTTTACAGTCTTTCTGGGCACCGTGTTGCACTCTTATAATCCAAGTAGCTCGGGAGGTTGAGGCAGGAGGATCAAAAGTTTGAGGCCAGCCTGAACAATTTAGCAAGGCCCTAAGCAACTCAGTGACACCCTGTCTCAAAAGCATAAAGGACTGGGGATGTAGCTCGGTGGTTAAGCACCCTGGGTTCAAACCCCAGTACCCCCAAAAAAATACAATTAAAAGAGATACAAACGAAGGGCTGTTGGAATACAAAGATGAGAGAAAGCACATCTCTTCAGAGGAACTAGAGAAAGCTTAATAGAAGAGACAGCATTTGAAAACAACATCTTGAAGGGTGGGAAACTAAGCATGGCAGAGATGCAGGAAGAAACCGTGCCAGTGGAAAGAGACTACAGAAAAGCCTGAAGGTGAAAGTAAGTTCATGTGTAGGGAATGGCAGGCTTTCACAGGCAGCAATGTCTAGAGAATTTGCAGTGGGTATCTTGGTCAAGGTTTTAGTTGAAGGGGAACAGAAACTCACACAAGTTAGCTCTGGGAAAGTTTCTCTAATGTCTCAGGAAAAAAAAAAACCCACACACAGACACCAGGACAAGGGATGAGAACAGGAAAAGCACAAACCCAAACCCAGTATTATTTGTTCCTCCTCAGGGACGCAGTGTCCCATCTCTGCCCCACTCTGAGTTGATGCCACTTTTCTTTCACTGTCTCTCTCAACTGGTCTCTCGCTTACTCACTCTGCACTGGTGGTCCCTAGCTGTTTTGTATAACAGTTCCTGCTCCCACCCATGACTTGACAACAGTCAACAGTCTCTGTGTCGGTTACTTCTAATGGCTGAGAGAGAATCTGAAGAGCTGAGCCCAGCTGTTGGTTTGACTGCCTGTGTGGTATATACTAGCCCCTGGTCCAGTCAGCTGTATTTAGAAGAATGTAGGAAAGTTTCCCTTTGAGTAGGGTACTTCTTTCAGAGCTAGGAGTCTTAAAGAGAAAATTATTGACATCCAATTTTAACAGAAATAGCTAGGAGAAGGAAACTTGAAGACAGACCAAAGATAATGAGGAACCAGGTAGTGCAGACTTTAATGACTGGCCAGGTCATCTGAGCATTTTTGTAGACAGAACAAGTTAGTAGTAAAGCTTTCTGGCTGGAACACAGGTCATACTGTTTAACTGTATAACAGTGCACATGCCTGTAAGGGATGACCCAAAGCCACAGAATCAAAGTTGTCAATAGAGAGGCTAAGGGAAAGGACAAAGAAGGGACTGACTGATTAAGGTGGAGTTATGAGACCTGATAACTGATTACCTCTGAAGGAGTAAAGAAGGAGCTGTTGGGCTTGATGTCCCAGTTTAGCATGCAAGCAACATGCAGGACTAAGACTCTGGAAGGGGAGGCAGACTCAATTACTCTAGGAAATGCTGGTATAGAAGTTGACCATTAAGGAGCTGGAGCGGTGGCTCAGCAGTAAAGCACTCGCCTGGCATGTGTGAAGACCCAGATTCAAGCCCAGCACCACATACACAACCAAGAGTCAGAAGAACAAAAACCAAATGGAACAGTAGATAAAATTGAGACTCTCTTTCTGTCTCTCATCTGTCTCAAAAACAAAAATTTTTTTTTAAAGTTGGCCATGAAACTTCTTGGGTTACACATGAAGTTAACAAAAAAAAAAAAAAAAATAGTCAGAAGCTTTAAGAACTGGAGGTAAAAGAGCAACTACCAAAAGAAATACAGAACAAGAAACAGAAATGGGAACACTGATCAAGTACACTGTGGTGTGATAAAAGTTTGGGAGAAAAGATTTCAAGAAGTTAAGAGTAGTTAACAAATATCAGGTGCTGCTCTAAGGCTGAGGTTTGAAGAGTGTAAGTGCTAGGGGGAAAGTCACTGAGTTGGGTAAACTAGGAGGTGATTGGTGAATAACCAATAACAGCAGAAATGATCTAGCCAGGAGTTACATAATGTGTACCATAAATTTAGCCCCTGGGTGCAGGATATTCAGAGCTGATTGTGCTATGCTTATGCCTTTTCTGTAAATTTGAAGCTATTTATTTATTTATTGCTGGAAATGAAATGGTTTTTAAATCTAATGGAAGTTAGCTGGGCATTGTTGGTGCACGTCTATAATCTCAGCAGCTCAGGAGGCTGAGAGAGGAGGATTACAAATTCAAAGCCAGCCTCAGCATTTTAGTGAGGCCCTGTCTCAAAATAAAAAATATAAAAAAAGGACTGAAGGGGGCTAGAGTGGTGGTTCAGCAGTCACGGTGCTTGTCTGGCATGTGCAAGTGTGCAGGTTCAAACCCCAGCTCCACGTTTATAATGAGTGTTGGAGAAATGAAAGCCACGTGAAAAGCTAAATAAAATTGATTCTCCCTCTCCCTCTCTCCCCTCCCCTCTCTCTCTCTCTGTCTCTGTCCCTCTCTCTTTAAAAGGGGGGGGTGCTGAAGATGTGGCTAAGTGGTTAAGCCCTCAAGTTAAATCCCTGATACCAAAAATAATAATAATAATAATTAATATTAATAAAAAATAAATGCAATGGAAGTTAGGAAACGGAGCTTAAGAGATGATGTTTTTGGAGCAAGAGCCTAATGGTAATAGGTCAAGATGAAAAAGTTTGTTTTGGTAAAAATTGCAGGGAGGATGAACTTGAAATCCCCTTTCATGGGCTACCTTTAGGGTTGTGGAGGAGCATGGCGAGGGGTCAAGTTAGAGCTTAAAGATGGAGAAGGTTTGGAAAAACTCCTACTTGTGATAAATCAGAAGGAAAGAAAGGCAATACTGACTTAGGACCTAGAGTGCCTGACACTCCTGGCTGATTATTATAAAAGAGCAGCAGCTTTAGTGGTTGATAAAAACACTGTTTTTCCCAGAACTCTAATATCACTTCTATGTAGTTGTGCTTTTGATTCTGGTACACACTACAATTTACATAGGTTTTATTTAATATAATTCAACAAAGAAGCATTTTTTACTTTTCAGGAACCTTTATATAATATTTTTCTTTCAGGATATCATTTAATTTAAAGTAGCATTTTTTTAAAAAAAATAGTTCTGTCTAATTTCAAGTACTTGGGATTCTTTTAATTTAAAAGGTGCTGGCTGATGGATTCCTGATGATTGGGATCGATGGCTCAGAAGCAGCAGATGGATCTGACTGGTTCTGTTATCATGCAACCTCTCCTTCTATTTTCCCTGTTGGTTTTTGTGAAATTAACATGATTGAACTTACTCCACCCAGAGGTACTTCATCCTGTGTAAATACTGGGTTTTAATCCTTGATTTCTTCTTGTATGGTATCTATTTAAATTTAACATAGCCCTAGATCTTCTTAATGTATTTACACATACATATAAGAGCTGTGGGGTGCTATAAAAACTTAAATGCATTATATTCTAGCTAGCTTTAATAAATTACATTAGTATAGAATTTTTACTAGGTTCAGTTCCTAGTACCACAAAAAAGAACTTAAAAAAAAGGATGTTTTACTTCAAGTGAGTCTGATGGTTTAACCAGTCTTTTGTTGTTGTTATTGTTATTGTGTTTTTTTGTTTCTCATTTTTTGGTTTTTTTGTTCTGTCTTGTTTGTACTGGTGATTGAACCCAGGCGCACGTTATCACTGTGCTACATCCCAAGCTGGTCTCAAACTTGTGATCCTCCAGCCTCAGCCTCCAGAGTCACAGGGATTACAAGCATATGCCACACAACCAGTTTAACCAGTGATTTTTCTAATGTTAATATCTGAACCTTGAGTTTTTCACTAAAATGAAGGGAAAGTGAAAACCAAGTTTGTAAGAATAGTATTTGCTCAACTAATTTTATTTCAAAAAAAGAAAAAAAGAAAAATGTTGTTCCAGAGTGTTAAGTGCCACACTGTTGGAAAGCCTAGAATTGAAAAAGCAAGTCTGGGAACAGGGGTGTGGCTTAATGTTAGTACTCTTGCCTAGCATGCTGAGGCTCAGTTTCAATCCCCAGTGCCACCAAGAAACCCAGCAAGTCTCATAGACAGAACAACGGAGAGTCACTTTTGCTTTAGAGTAAGCAGGCACCCATGTGAGCCTGGGAAGGAAGTATGCCTGTAATATGAAGGAACAATCGCATACTGTAAAGTTAGAGAGCATGAGTTAGGAGTTTGTCAGAACACCTAAATCTAAAATTCCGTGTGCTGAGTTACATTTTATCTGCATTATAATATTTATGCTAATTTTAAAAGAACTACTACTTAAACTAGTTATTTCTTTTAGGTTATACAAAACTTCCTTTTAAATGGTTTGACTACCTCAGGGAAACTGGCTCCATTGCAGCACCAGTAAAACTATTTAATAAGGTAAGTTTGGCAGAGTAATAATAACCCACAGATTTGAATCATTGATCAAACATGTCTTTGCCGATAATCTTTTTTTTTCTTTTTTTATTTTTTAAGAGAGAGGGACAGCAAGAGAGAGAAAATCAATTTTATTTAGTTTTTCATGTGGCTTTCGTTGCTTGGACACTTAGTTGTACACGTGGTGCTGGGGTTTGAACTCAAATCCTTGCGCATGCCAGGCACATGCCGTAACCGCTGAGCCACCACTCCAGCCCTTTTGCCTATAATCTTAATGAAGACTAATACAAACAAATATTTAATAATAAAACAATATAAGTATTTTCTTAGGAGAAAAGATTGTACCTAAACTATGTTTCATTTTTAATCTGAGTAAAATAGAAATGAATATCATATCTAGTTTTAATTGCTTTAGCTTCATAATACGTTTACATAATTAAAGAATGGGGATTTTTGGTTTACATTATGTTATTTGGCTATATTGCTTCTCATTTTTACTTTCTTAATCATAGTTGACTTGTGTTCTTCTGTAAAACAGTGTTAATGTTTTGCTTCTCTATGTCAGGATGTTCCAAATCACGGATTTCGTGTAGGAATGAAATTAGAAGCAGTAGATCTCATGGAGCCACGTTTAATATGTGTAGCCACAGTAACTCGAATTATTCATCGTCTCTTGAGGATACATTTTGATGGATGGGAAGAAGAGTATGATCAGTGGGTAGACTGTGAGTCCCCTGACCTCTATCCTGTAGGGTGGTGTCAGTTAACTGGATATCAACTACAGCCTCCAGCATCACAGTGTAAGTTGGTATATAGAAAAGGGGTCCTTTTGTAAAAATCAGCAATTCTCCAGAGAACTGTCTCACATAAGTCATCTTGTGAGCTCACAGGACAAGAATATACCTATGTCTAATTGGTTGCCAGGTAAGATATTAAGACTCAACAACAGTTTCACAGAATCAGACCATGTGTACCATGGCAGTGTGAACTCAAAAGTCAGTTACATAGTGACCATAGAAACACAAGTCACCAGATTAAACTAGTCTTACTGTTTTAGTGAGTTTAAAATTACAGGCAAAAAAATTGGTGTAGAAGTACTATTGAGTTGTGGAATCTGGTATTAATGCTCATGGGTTTTGTAGGAACAAGTATTACCCTTATTTCAAGAGCATCATGTATTTCTATAAACATAACGGTCTTCATAAAGATAGCTCATCTAAATTGTATCTAAAATTGTAAGCACTTATCTGGTACTAATTTTCCTTTTTGTTTTTCAGCCTCAAGAGAAAGCCAGTCAGCTTCATCAAAACAGAAGAAAAAGGCTAAGTCCCAGCAATACAAAGGACATAAGAAAAGTGGGTCACCACGTGGTGTTTACATACGTTTTCTCACTGTTACCCAATTGGGGTCACAGTGTTCTTGCACAGAAAATTATATCCCTTGTGAGAACTGATGATTTGCATTATGTGTTGTGCTTAAAGGTGCAGTATGCCATAAAAGGCAAACCTTTTCAATAATGATAAACACTTTTACTTGAGAAGAGAAATTATTACCATAGTATTTGAAAAGCATACATGGTAAAAGCATGGAACCTGAGAATGATTCTTGAAATCATATATAAAGCTACCAAAAGTTAATGCTTTCTTTTTTTAAAGTATTAACTTTTGCTATTTAAGAAAAAAAAAAGTAGGTACTTGATGGTAGACCTGGAACTTAATAAACACCTCTTTCTTATGAAGTACAGCTCTCTTTCTAGAAAAAGCAATCCAGGTTGATGACTAACACAGCAAATTCTTTTAAGTATGTTTTCTGTGCTGTATTTTGCCTTAACAATGAATGATCATTGTCTTTAATAGCCACAGTAATATAAAATAGACTTCTATTTTTGATTCTTTTAGAATCTTTTTTTTTTTTTCTGTAATCCCAGCTGTTCAGGAGACTGAGGCAGGAGGATTGCAAGTTCGAGGTCAGACTGGGCAACTTATTGAGACTGTCTAAAAATTAAGAGGCTCTAAGGGCTCAGGATGTGTTTCGGTGATTAATCCCCTCTGGGTTCAGTCCCTAGTACAAAAAATAAATAAAATTAGAATTAAAAAAAAATTGAAAAAGGACTGAGGATATAGTTCAGTGGTAGAGCACCCCTGGGTTAATCCTCATTCCAAATATATGTATGTATATATATATATATATTTTTCCCCCTACCACAGAAAGCCATAGGTTTTTTAACTTCATAAAACATGTCATAGAGTATTTCATTCTAAGATAAGGTTATTTATCATTATTGAAAGATTAGATTTCCAACTGACTATATGTTAATGTAAGTGCTGATCTGTCTCATAAGCCAGGAATCCTAAAGCACCATGGAGAATCAAGTATATTCTATTCTTACCTTTCTGATTATCTATTTTTTTATAATTTTTTTAAGTGAGTAACTTAAAAACTTCTACTGGCCACTGTTTCCAGATGAGAATAGTGGCACCAGTAATCTCAGGAGCTCAGGAAGCTAAAGCAGGAGGTTCACAAGTACAGGCCAAACTGGGCAACTTTGCAAGACCCTGACTCAAAATTTAAAACTTTTTTTAAAAGGGGGCTAGGGGCCAGGCATGGTAGCACACACTTGTAATCCCAACAACTTGGGAGGCTGAGGCAGGAGAATCACAAATTCAAGCCAGCCTCAGCAACTTAGCAAGACCCAGTCTCAAATTTTAAAAAAAAAAGGGTGGGGGGTTTGCTGGGGATGTAGCTCAGTGGTACAGCATTCCTGGGTTCAATCCCCAGTATCTCAAAAAGAAAAAAGAAGACAAGTTTCTTCCCAGCACAAAACCCTAGTCATGACCTGCAGATAGAGAAGATTGTTTCTTGACCCAGAAGTATTTTGCCCATCAGCTACTTAGGAGGTCTGATATTGTCCTGAAAGAACTCTCGAGAGCATTACCAGACCAGGCAGATGAGAGGGAGTTCTTACTCACTTGGATATAATTAAGAAGAATTAACATGAGAATTCTTGTCTGTGGATTAACCATAGCAAGTGTGATCCTTTAGCTACCTGTAAGATGAATTAACAGGCCAATATATCCTGTCATCATTTTCTATTGAACAACACTTCAGAAAATTCTCAGATTTTAGTATTATCTTACTCTAAGGCATCAAGTTAAAAATGGTTTTTATGCCACCTGTGGTAGCCTCAGCTACTCTGGAGGCTGAGACAGGAAAATTGAAAGTTCAAGGTCAACCTGGGCAACTTAGTGACACCCTGTCTCAGAATAAGTTTTTAAAGAATGAGGGCAGAGACTGGGGCTATAACTTAGTGGTAGAGCTTCTCTAATGTGCACATTCCCGGTTCTGGGGAAAAAAAAATTAGAATAGGAATGGTTTTTATTACTCCATGATTTATGAAAAATACTTTTTACTAATTTATATACAATTCACATGCCTTCCTCAGTTATGACTCTTGTAGGGTTTGTTTCTGGCTTATAAGGTTTAAATTAATTAATGGGCTACGACTTAGGAAAAAGTACATAATTAATGAGGTAATATCAGTACTGATAATATTTATCATCAGATTTCTGGATTAGCTTTAATAATGAATTTAGCTATAGATGGAACTGTGATAGTTTGATAGCTCTCAATATTATGACATCGTTTTAATGCCTTTACATTGTTCTTTGGGTATAGGAAAGAAAAGAACTACAAACCTGAACTGGGGATGTAGCTCAGAGTTAGCATTTGCCTAGCAAGTGCAGTGCCCTGCATTGAATCCCCAGCACTGCAGAAGAAAAAGAAAAGAAGAACCACACACACACAAATTCTTTAGAAACCTTTGAGACCAGATGTGTTTTAGAATTCAGAATTTTTTGGATTTTAGAAAAGTAATACAGTGTAGATGGCATAAACTGTGTAATACCCTTTAACATTCTGGAACTTTTCTGAAGCAAAAGATAATATTTACATTAAATGGATCAAGTAAAAATTATAAATTTATCATAAAACAAGTATGGTTTTATTGTCAAAATCTTACAAAATTTCTTAATGTTGGAATTGAGAATAAGGAGCTGTAGTGCTATATTAAGAAGGAGCAATTTTCATCTATTTCTTTTTCATACATATACACATATTCAACAATGTATTGGAAATTTTTTCCCACAACACCATTTACCTAAATAAGAACAAACTTGAGGCCTAAAAACCTAAGTCATTCATCGCAAGGCAGGCTTTTATTTCAGAAGTAAGTAGG
This sequence comes from Aplodontia rufa, assembly GCA_004027875.1. NCBI lineage: Eukaryota > Metazoa > Chordata > Mammalia > Rodentia > Aplodontiidae > Aplodontia > Aplodontia rufa. The sequence continues at coordinate 43,692 of PVKS010004654.1, forward strand.
CTACAAAACCTTGTATTTGTCTTAAGTTTTCTGGTTGGTTATTATGTTTTGACTTTGTTGTTTCATCTTATAACTCTTTGGTCTATTTGTACTTAAATCTTTCATTAGTATATTCTTTGGTACTGCTTACATTTTAGAGAGACATCATTGATTGGCTTTATCATTCTAGTTTGTGGGGTATTGAGCTGAATTCATGCTGTAAAGGAATAGTTGTTAACTAGCTCTTTTGAAAATAAGAATAATGTTCTGTGAAGAGGATTGTAGAGACTTTCCAATCTCAAAAGCCTCTTTCGCAAGGTGTAGTAACTCTGGAACAGGAAAAGAATGCTAATTTCTGTTAAATTTCACTATTTTCAGTAGTAGGAGTTGGAAATTGCTCCTGGCCTTTTTACCTCAGAGTATGTAATGTACTGGAAAAAGTTTAAGTGGTCTCTGCACATGATTTTGGTCTGGCAGTTGAGAGTTGAATGTGTACTCAGTAGAAGCTTTGCTTCCAGTTCGTTTTACATAGGAATACTATCTGACTTAGATTTATCTTTTAGTTCTGATTTTGTGAAGCATAATTCTGATTGCTCTTACCTGGGTCGTTGTAGACTTTGAACAAGAACAGAAATAACTTAGAGTCACAAAGCTATGTAAGTATCCTTCAGCTTTTATCCTGATTAATGCACTGCACTATTCTTGGTGTTTCAGTATTTGCAAAATTCAGAGTATAGTTTTATTTAGTGAAACCATTATGTAATTCCTAAAAGGCTTATGCTTGCTTATGAAACTGTATCTGAAGGGTGTGATAAATTTTGTTTCAAACGAAATTAACCTAAGAACCTTCAGGCTAATAAACTTAGAATTTTAGAAGTGCTTTTTAGAATAAGAATTAGAAAAGTTTTCTAAAAGAATGTATTGTATTGTTAGCCAGAAGTGGTGGTGTACACGTATAGTCTTAGCAACTTGGGAGGCCAAGACAAATACAAGGCCAGCCTGAGCAACTTAGCAAGACCCTTTCTCAAAATTAAAAAAAAAAAAAAAAAAAAGATAGAGGACTAGGGACTGGGGATGTGCCTCAGTGGTAAAGCACTCTTAGATTCAGTCCCCCATAGTAAAAAAAAAAAAAAAAGGAATGTATTATTAACTAAAAGAGGAACACATTTTATATCAGTAAAATTCTGCCACCTGCATAATGCATTTAAAAAACTGTTTTACTTTGATATCTCCCTGAAAACCAGCATTTGAGCTGGTTTTAAGACTTCTTGGACTGGGAGTATAGCTCAGTGGTAGAATACTTGCCTAATGTTTATGAGGTCCTGCCAGTGCCCACTACCACCAGAAAAAGGCGGGGGGAGGGGGGGGAAGGACTGTATTTCTCTTTGATCAGTTTTTCATCCTACCTCAAGCTGAGAGTTTCTTGAAAGAAATTAGGCAGCTGTTTTCCACACTAAATGCTCTCTATAGTTCATTTTGCTTTGTTGTGTTTTAAATTTATTTGAGAGTTTGGAGGCAGGAGTATGAGACTTAGAGAGTAGAAATAATCACCCCCATTACCAATCCCAACACACACACACACACACACACACACACACGTGCTTTGTTGTCAGAAATACAACCAACCCTTGCATAGTGGGTTCTCTTTGAAGAATGTCCTGTGCGACCCAGCCTTCCTAGTTATGCAATGCACTTTTTGTACCACGCACGTAAGTCAAAGCTTACTTCAGTCTGACTTGATGTTTAGAGAGGAAGATGCCAGTTGGGAAGAAGCCTGTCAGTTTGTCGAGCCTGCCCATGACAGGCGGGGTGCGGAGGAGCTTCTCTGGTGACGAAGAGTTGACTCCTCCTCCATACCGAGCCCTGCCAGCACAGACAGCCCCAGAGGCCTTCCCACCTCCCAGCACTAGCCGAGAGTTCAGGCCCAGCCTCAAAACAGGTAACGAGTTACTCAGCACCGCAGGTACTGCCGAGGGTAAAGTGCTGGGCTGGGTGGTGGGAGATAAAGCATGGTCTGGCGTGTCAGATGCTGCCTCATTAGAATTTTCTTTTAACTAAAGAATTCATTCTCACTGATCCTTGGTAGTCACATCACAAAGACAAATCATCAGGGAAGGATTTTTTTATTGTTACAAAACACTTGTGAGCTTCCAATTAGGGTGAAGTTATCATTTCAGCTTGTGGAACTGTGAGGCAATTGTAATATTTTATGGCTTCATTAAATGGCAGAAATCTATGTTACTTGACCTGGGTGAGAAATCTGTCATGAGGGAACAGATGAATTTGATCCAGACATGAGGCTTTGATCGTAGTATTCCATGGTGTCTCATTCATGGAAAGGTTGTGTTTTAACTTCTAGAGTAAGTTTGATTTTGGCAGTAACATTTACCATGAACATGGCAGAATAACATAGTTGGAAATATGATATCTACATAATTTTTGTTGAATTTGGGTGAGATTTCCATAATTTCATGTTTATGTTTGTGTAGTGACTACTTAGGTAAATGACACTTACTTTGAGCTTAGTTGGTTAGACCAGAGTAGCAAGTTATAAGGAAGACTTCAGAAGGTTTTGCCCTTTGTAATTGCTAAGAACAAAGGTGGTGGTACTAGGGTGCTAGAGAGCTTCGCTTTTCATGTAACGAACTTTAGGCTTGAGTCCAGATCATAAGTCTTCAAAGCCAAAGTTCTGACTGCATATATTTTACCATATCTTAATTATTGCTTTTCAATTAAATTGTTTTATCTAGTCAGTATTCCTTAAAATATCTTTTGTGTGTTGAACACCTAGATGGGACTTAGTACCTACTGTTTTCTTTTCTCTTGGCTAACATTTTTGCACCTGAAATTATCAGACCTTTCCCTCCCCTCCCCATTTTAGGATGTGTTCTTTAGCTGTTGCATCTCTCATAGTGTGTTAGGTCATCTTGCTCTTTCCCAGGCTGTTTTTCTGAAGATTGCTATGGTATTCTAATATCCAGAGGAAATTACAATACTCTTTTATATGAAACACAGATTTGAATTACAAATCCAAAGTTATCTGTTCTTTAATGGAAGAACCTTCATAGTTTTTGTTTAACTTTTCTGGTTTAACTTTTCATTTTATACTTTCTATTTATGAAATAGTCTTCTTTTACCTAATTAAGTATGGGCATTTTGAGTTCTGAATACGTTTGAATTTTTACGGGATTTTGGGTGTATTTTGTTTAGACAGACTAATTTTGGAGACATGAGTCATTATGTTCATTCTGGTTCATGTAAAACCGAACTTGACTTCTTAGATTGGCAAAACCCGAGAATATTTAGCGTAGACTTGCTGAACAGAAAGCATGTGGCCCCCTGTGTGACTTCCTTCTTACATTTTAGTGTCTGTTGTGTCTTCTGAGCTAGGGATACATCTTGTGGGACGTGGTATGATTTTACTCTGGTAAAACTGTACAGGGAATGCATTGTTAACGATCTGAAAGTTGTGATTTGGTTAGCTATTGAGAGAGTTTATAATTTTATGGGCTCTTAATAGGTAGAAAAATGTCATTTCTGTTTATCTCCAGAAGTGTTAGTGATTAGTGTCACTAATTTTAAAAGTGACTTCCTTTTAAAAAGAGAGCTAAGACAAAGCTTTGTGTAGATGACATTTGGCCACAGGATCTATTATATTTCATCCATCATTCATTGAGAATAAGGCCTGGAAAGGAGAAAGGTTAGTGTGAACATACCAGACAGGCTTTATTTTCTATTCCATGAAACCAGTGAAACTTTGCATTAAAACATTTCACATCTGAGTGAATGTTTCACCTGTTTCTCAAGTTATTTTTTTAAGCATATCATTTCCATATTTTAACATGACTAGAAGCCTAATCCAGAAATTTGCCATTAGCAGCAAATGCACATTTTAAATGTTCTTTAGAATCTCAGCTTAACTTTTTTAACATTAAAAAATGAAACATCCATTTGAAGATGTTTGATCTTGGATCATGGTAATTCCCATTCATTTAGCCATCTGATCATCCTATAATGAGATGCCGTTTTAATCAACCTTTTATTGTGGGTACTGCACCTTTAATGAAATTTGGGGTTTGTTATCTATGTGTTTATCTTGATGGTGTTGTTAAAGTGTCCCTAAAGTTAATTAAAGTTAATGCATTTTGGTTAGAGGTGAAGGATCACTATTACACATTTCATACTGTTCTCTGACAGCATTTTTACTAAGTAATTTTGTTAAAGGAAGAACTGCACAGTCTTGTTTGCTTTACCTTTCAACAGTCTGGTGTTAGTTTGGCTGTTACTATACATAGATAGAGTGTATTCACTTTTCTGTCTTTGGCCTATTGAATTTTCAGCTACCAGTACCAATACAGGTAGCAAAGTAAGATGAGAAATAAGTAATTACTGCTCAAAAGATTATTCTGTAAATTAGTAAATACAATGTCAGATGCCATTAATTTTTGAAAATAATCTTCTGTAAATAAAATCAGGACAATGGGGGCTGGGAGTGTGGCTCAGAGTTAAAGGACTTGCCCAGCATGCACATGGTTTTCTGCTTTCCATCCTTAGCAGCACACACACAAAAAACAGTTGTTGCCATTTTAATATCGTTCTACAGAGTGACAGCATTAGTTTCATAAAAAATTTAAATGCTGACTCCCCTTAATGCTCTTCAGTACTACTTCTCATATATTGACATCTTTATTTTCTCTATGAGCAGTTCCCAGTTTACGTTCTATATACAGTAGTCCCACTAATCCAAGTGGAGTACATTCCAAGACATCCCCCCATGGACGCCTGAAATCATATATAGTACCAAACTCTATACATATATGCTGTATCTTTTATATTTATGATAAGCTTGATTTATAAGTTAGACACATTAAGAGATTAACAATAGTAACAAATAGTAATACAGAAAAACTGTCACCATGTACTATAATAAAATTTCCAGCATTCCTACTCCTGTGCTTTAGGGTCATTGTTCAGTAAATGGTTACTTGAACACAAACGCTATGATAGTATGACAGTCCATCCAGTAACCAAGATAGCACTAAGTGACTAACAGGCAGGTAGTACATAACAGCGCACATAAGCCTGAGAGAGGGATGATTCACACCCCACACAGCACAAGATTTCATCCCTCTGCTAGAAAAAGGCACAATGTAGAACTTACAAGTTGTTTATTATTGGAATTTTCTATTAAGTATTTCAAACTGCAGTTGACCACAGAAACTTGAAAATGCTAAAAGTGAAACCAAAGATAAAGAGGGACTATTAATAATCTTAAGTTGTTAGCAAAAAGATACATAATAAACACAAAAACTTGTTTTCCTTTGGTTTGGAGCTAGATGCCCGCAGCAGTCTGCAGTTACCTCAGTGCATAAGGTGAATAACGTAAGCGAGGTGGGGGTGCTGCGGTAGCTGGGAATTCAGGCTGCCCAGAGGTGTGGCAGCCAGTTGCTTCCCACTGATCATGTAGCTATTAAGGATGCTAACTGTTGCCAATTCTCTCTGCCTTTCAGATTTCTGTGAAATCTCTGGTTTCAAAGTAGTCATATTTTTAAAAGCTCAGTGGTAGAGCACTTGTCTTGCATACACCAGGCCCAGACGAGAAGCAGAAAGCATAGTTTGTGACCTCCCAATTTAGCAAATCCTATGTGTGCTGAAGAAGTGGAGGGAAGTTAGCATTACTCACCACAGGACTAGATTCCAGTGACTGTTTTACCTTAAGAGACTACCTCACCTGTACTGCAAATTATTTGTAACGTCACCAGGTGTGGTGGCACACACCTATAATCCCAGTGACTCAGAAGGCTGAGGCAGGAGGATCACAAGTTCAAGACCAGGGTGGGCAACTTAGTGAGACCCTGTCAGCATAAAGAATAAAAAGAGCTGGGGATGTAGCTCAGTACTTCTGGGTTCAATGCCCAGTACTGGGGGGGAAAAATTTTTTTTTGAAACTTTACCTTTAATTTTTGGTTGGACGGTAGTTTGTTTTTAGTTTTGTTTTTTTTTTTAATAATAGTTTATATTCCACTCAAGGAAATTAAGGTCTTTATTAAATTTCTATCTTTTTTTTTTTTTTTTTTTTTTTTTTTTTTTTTTTTTTTTTTTTTTTTTTTTTTTTTTTTTTTTTTTTGTGGTGCTGGGGATCGAACTCAGGGCCCTCACACATGCTAGGCAACTGCTCTACCACTGAGCCACATCACCAGCCCTGGACAGTAACTTTTTAAGAAATCTGAACACATCTCTGAGAAGTTGGGTAGTTGTTGAAACTAGCCTTAACACCTAACTAAGATCATTTTGGTTAGAAAAGTAAAGAAGAAATTTCTTGAAGGAAGAAGTTCTGTGGGCTGTCTAATGGCACTGGGTAATTATATTGAGGTGTAGTAACAAGTTAAGAGGAGTTTATAAAAGGAGATGGGAAAATCTCAGATTTAAACTTGACCTAAAATTTTGGCCTAATATTAACTTTGGACCCAGCTAAGATGAAATTCCTCTTTGCCATCAACAGAATTTTGACCAGCGTAATATTTGTGACCACCCAAAGACATAAGCTGGTCCTAAAATATCAGATAACTGAAAAACAGTCCTCCATTGAAGATTACCCAAATTTTCCATGAGTTTAGTTTAAATGTAGGAGTTTAATGTAAGATTTAATTTTATAAACTTATATAAATAATTTATATAACAAATATTGTTTCATATTATTTATAATACTTCTGTTTAATACAAGATTCATGACTTTTTTCTTCAGGGAGTCTTTAATAAAAGTACTTCTCAGCTAGGGATGTATCTCAGTGCCTATTGTGCACAAGGCCCTGAATTTGATTCCCAGCACTACAAAAATAAAGACATAGATATATAGATAGATAGTACTCCTTGAGGACAAGATTATGTTAAAGTCATATTGTGTTATTGCACTTCAGAAGTATATAAGAAATATGCTCTTGTTTTTGTAGCTATTGATATAAAAGTGAATACTTAATCATAATAAAAAATTACTTTAGTCAAATTACTGAGCACTGTTACCTTGATAATTTCAACAAAGTAGTCCACTGTGCAGTGTCCCATATCCAGTATTGTTCCTTTCTAGAACATTCCTTAATTGTCAATATACTTCAAAAATTAAATTTAGGACTAGGGATATATCTCAGTGATAGAGCACTTTCCTAGCACATGCAAAGCTCTGGAGTTAAGATACAGCACTGAAAGAAACAAAAAAAATTTTTTTTTAATTAAATGTTCATACTTTCAGGGTTTGGGGGGATTTTCGTGGTGGTGTGTTTTATTTTGTTTTGTGGGTTTTGTTTTTGTTTTTGTTTTGTTTTGTTTTTTGCAGTACCAGGGATCAAACCCAGTGCCTGACCCATGCTAGGCAAGACCTCTACAGTTTACTTTTTAAATTTATTGAAGAAATGATGAGGTCTTATTAACTGTAAAGCTGAAAAACATGAAGTGAAAAGGCAGTCTGGTTATTTCAGAAGCTTGGTAACATCCCATACATTTCTCTTTCTCATACAGTGACTACGTTGCAGCTGAAGGAGGAATTGCTAGATGGAGATGATTACAACTTCCTCCAAGGAGCATCTGATCAGGAAAGCAATGGCTCTGCCAACTTCTACATCAAACAGGAGCCATGATATGGCTCAGACATTGAGGGCGGGAGGGGAAAAATTTTACACAGAACTGATTTATAATCAATCCAGCTGTACAGCAGGCTATTCTACTGGGACATTTTGCTAAACACAGAAAATTTCAGTTCCAGGTTTTTCAGGTGGGTAGGGAAACTATTTTAGTCGGGTGGGGGGGAAATTTTTTCAATTTATAAAGATGGGACAATTTTTGTGTTGTATTTGAAGCTTTTGAAAGAATTTTGTAATATTTTCCAAGTTTGGATTTATGTGCATTGTTAACAAGAACTGAAATTCTAACTTTTGGTAAGATTAAAGTTTCGGTAGCAGGATTGAAGGAAATGATTTAAGGATATAGTTGTAAATGCAAACGAACTGTGGTTACAAATGAACCTTTTTGGTACCTGTTGGGAGATTTTTGGATTTTAGAAGTTAGGCCAGTCACATCTCCAGCTTCCTTTGCTGCAGAAATATGCAACTGAACCCCTCATAGAGGGTTTTATCACCACGTAGATCACGGAAGGGGTAATTAATTATGCTTGTTGGCATTTTATTGCAGCCCATTTTAAATGTTTGTACAGAAAAGTTTTTCATTCTGTGAAAATATTTGGAGTTCTATATGAAACTGGAAGAACTCTGGATACATTTATATGTTCTCTTTTAAGTAAAAATTGATTAAAATTATCCTAACACTAAAGTGTTAAACTGGAATGGTTGACAAGATATACAGGATCTCAGTCACATGTTGCGGGGTTAGGGAAAATGCAATATTATCCTAAGTTTTGTTTTATTTTCCTTGCAAAAAATACCCCACAAAAGGGATTCTGATCAGTTCTCTGCCATTTCCCTCCATCTGTGAAGATAGCAACTTGGTATAACCACACCCTAAAACAGATGTTCTATACTACCAAAAGAATCAAAAGTTGTTCAAAGCCAAAATACATTTAGATTTCAAAATCATTCCTGCTCCACATTTAACTAGCCTGGATCTGTTAGAAAACAAATTTGAAAGAGAATTTAATTTTCATACAGTTCCTACATATAGTATGAATTATCTTTAATTGTAGTCAGAATTCATTTTAACAGCAATAACTGATTTGGACCATTTTGAACATTCCCTATTTTAAAATTCACTTGGCTTCCTTTAAAAATAGGGTACAGGGGTTAATTGGTGAAAGGTGTGCTCTCTGTCTTCTTACCTTCTACCGAGTTGTGACTGAATGAGAACGCTCTAGCGTTTACCAGTGAGGTTCATAAACTAAACTCTCAGGAATTCATTGCATCTGTTGTAGAAGTGCTTCTGGGTCTTAGCCTGGCCTCTTCAGAGTGATAATACTGACCATCTCCTCTGGAATATAGGCAGGGCTAATTAGAAATTAATCAAAATGATTAACCTCTACAGTCCTTCAGCCTATGGAATGCTTTAAAAAATGTTAGAAAGTCCCAGGAGACCATTTTAGGTAAGATTTTTGTTTGAATTTTAAAATGCATAGAACGTTAAAAACCAGCAATTTATTTTCTAAAATATTGCTCTACTTTTGGGAATAATAGCATTGGTAATACGCACAGGTTTACCTCATTCTATGCAAGAGGGGTTAATAACATAAGGTTTTGTAGCTACTGGAAGTAAAATGTGTTACTTTATAATGTAAGAATGTATGGAATCGAATGTCACCATTTCTTAATACTGACTCTTTGGGGGCATAAATGCAGATCACATCAACGCAAGTTGATTCTCATGTGTCAAATGTATGTGAATTCAGCTATAAAATTACTGGATATTTATCTTACACAACGTTGCTGAGAGGGACCTACCGTAAATGTGACATCCTCACACTTCCCAAATCTTGAACTTTGAAGAATCTTCCCATAAACTTAAAGCCTAGAAGAGTTCCAAGGCAAAGGGTACATCAGTCTTTATTCTCAGGCTCAGTGGATTAAACCCAGGACTCTGGTTCTATGATACGGGCTCAAGAAGCCTGTGGTGTATTCTACCAGTACTTTGGGTCAAGAAGCCCTCTGGGGAACTGAATAAACCAGGAGGGATGTGGTTTGGAACCAGCCAGTCCTGGTAATTAGTTCTGTGAATGCTCATTTATAGCCAGGTTTTATAAGCTTCCAATTCTATAGCAAAACCAGGCTGAGTGTTTTAGGATTTCCCACCTACTCATGAAGTGTTTCTTGTCTTGATCGAGTGACCAACAGTTACAGGTTGGTAAGGACTTGCTATGGTCCAAACACAACCTGACGCCCTCCTCATTGCTCATACTCTAACTCCTGCTGCTGAGAACAGAACGTAAGTCAGTGCAGAAGGAGATTTTTGTCTTAGCCATAACTCTGATTGTACAACTCAGCAGCCCCATTCTCTTACGGTTCACAGTGTACTGCTGACCTTGGGTTTGTGTTTTTGTTTTTGTTTTCCTATTAGGATTACTTGGGGACTTTTGGTAGTTTAAACTCTTTAACCTTTTCCTTGCTGTGTATGAGGAAAGCTAAAGCTGTTATCAACTTATTCTACGGATACTAACACGGGTTTTCAGTGTTTGTTTGTTTTTATTATTATTAATTTTGCGTGATGTGAATACCCTCTCCCATCAATATTTGTATTATGGTGCTATATATTTGGTAATGATTCTTTAATATTGGGAAGGGATTTTAAAAATACTGTGATTAAACTGGTTTCTTCCTTTGATTTTCATATTTTAAATAAAGCCACAGTCATTTATACAAAAGAAAAGCATCTGTCCCTGGGCAAATCTTTTGAGGACAGAGATCAAAGTAAACTGCATAAGGTTTTTACATCATTTCTGTATGTATTTGATATATAGATCTGTACAAATCTAATCTTTTTATTTTCTGGTAACGTGATCACTGAGAAAGTGTTTGAAACTTTCTCATGAAGTGTATATAATGGCGTGAAAAATTCCTTTGGAGAAATTTATGTTCCTTTCATTTTTACCAAATTGCAAATTTTCAGCATGGATGTGAAAAGCATTAAAATTATAACTTTGTGTACAAGATGAAAATAATTCACTAAATTTGCCCTTTTTTACACAAAATAAAATGTTAAACTGTATTTTAGCACTTCTTTATTGTCTTGTGATTTGAGGGGGATGATTTATTCAAAATATTGAGTGCCATCTTATAAGTAGTTCTTAGAGGGCCCCCATTCCTTCCAAAAGGAAACTGTGGCCTAATCTAAAAGTATACAGCGAGTCTGTGGGTGCAGTGAGGAAAGGAACAGAGGCCAACATGGGCCATAGTTAGAAGCAAACTGTTTTGGGGTTACCATGCTTAATAGGAGACTTTTCTGTGCTTTGTTTTCTGCAGTGCTGGGGATTTAACCCAGGGCTTTACACTTGCTAGGCTATGCAAGCACTGTACCACTAAGCTACACCCCAGTCCTACCTCACTTCTGCACAGTAGTTCTCTAAAAGACATCAGCCAGGGGGCTGGAGCAGTAGCT
>PVKS010004654.1:54858-91359 GCA_004027875.1 Aplodontia rufa
ACCTCAGGAATGTGGAAGCTCCCCAAACCTTGTCCTTTTGGGTTGCAGTGAAGGTTTCATTATATAGGAATAATTGATAACATTATGGGCCATTAGCCTCTGCCCTTCCTAGAGATTGGATGAGACATTTTCAACCCTACAGGCACAAGTTGGTTCCCTGAAAACCAGCACCCCTCTTCTTGAGGTCGAGACTGCTCTCTCCCCACATGCCATCCTGTGCCAAGAACAGGCAGAAACCAAATTATTTTTTTGGTGGTGATGGGGATTGAACCCAGGGCCTCAGATATGCTAGGCAAGCACTCCACCTCTGAACAATACTCCCAGTCCCCAAATGTATTCCTTATATCAAAATGTCATTGAATTTAGTGTAGCAATTCACATAATAAACAGGATTCTTACATAGAAATGATTTAATTTTCACCAGTTTGAGTTTTTATGCCATACTCTAAAAGTGCTACAAGTCCATTTTAAAACCACCTATCCAGCAAAATTAATCTGAAAAGCAGGAAATATGATCTTTTAACCAATCACTGCTTCTAATCCAAGAAAAAAAGCAAGTCAAGTATTTCTTCCCAGCCAGGGACTTAGAGATTAACTGCTTTTTTATACACTATTCCATTTAAGCCAGCATTACACTGTTAGTAATTACATCGCACATGTCTTCAGACTTCATTTCTTCATAAGTAACTTGCCCAATTTATAGTCAGAACATGTAAATCTAGAATACTTGATTAGTCCACATGTTTTACTGTTTCCAAGTTTCTACAAATCCTCCTCCCAGAAATAAACATTTCTCTGTTAGCTAATGCGATCACGGATTTCATTTCCTTATTAGTTTCCTTAATCAACCAGTGCCACAGTTTTCCTCTCTAGACCTACTGTCCCTCTGAGAGTGTTGAAGTATGTTAAAATCTGAGAACAATCAGATTTTTCCTCCATAATAAAAAGGACTCAAAGTTTGGATAATGCCACAATAGCTGGAGAACAACGTTTTTTCAGCTTAGTATCAAATAAGCACAGGATACTGCACCCAGTTCCAAAAGTTTTATTGGTAAATATGCTTTAGAAAAGAATGATCTACCCTACTGCTGCCAAGTCAGTGGAATGAACAGGTGTGTCCAAGAACTCTGCAGGCTGTGCTGAAGAGGGAGCCCCTGCTTTGAGCACCTCTATTCGTAGACCCAGTCATGAGCACAAGACTTGTAGTCAATCAGTTCTTCAGGTTTAAACCATAGGCTGATCTCTTTTTCAGCACTTTTTACAGAATCACTGCCGTGGATGATGTTCCTAAGAAAGAGAACAATTACTAGTTATGTTTTAAAGTACAAAAGTCTACTTAGTGGGTGCAAGAAGGACAACCCTACAGAACTTTTTAGACAAATTGCCACTTGAAGTAGCAGTCTGATTTCCCTACACCAAAGTACTTTCTTTGAAAACCAACTATAAAACTACAAAGGTGCTCAAGCATGGTGGCACACGCCTACAATCCCAGCAACTCAGAGGAGTATGAGGAAGACTGCAAATTGGGAGGCCAGTCTCAGTAACTTAGCAAGGCCCTGAGCAACTCAGCAAGACCTTATCTCAAAATAAAGAGGGCTGGGGATGTGGCTCAATGGTTAAGCACCCCTGGGTTCAATCTCTGGTATCAGCAAAACTATGAAGGTGACAGGTATGATGGGCAGGTATCCTAGCTACTCCAGGAACTGAGGTATGAGGATTGCTTAAGCCCAGGAGTCCAAGACCAACCTGGTAACAGCAATATCTCATCTCAATAACAAAACAATTTGTAAAAGTATTTGAGTAAAAAGATTCATTGGGGGGCTGGAGCAGTGGCTCAGCAGTTTCAGCACTTGCCTGGCAAACCTGGGTTCAAACCTCAGCACCACGTACACAACTAAGTGTTGGAGCAACTAAAGCCATGTGAAAAACTATTAAATAAAGTTGTTTCTCTCTTTCTCTGTCTCTCACTGTCCCTCTCTTTAAAAAAAAAAAAAAAAAAGATTCATTGGTCCCCCCCGCCCCCCGCAAAAAAAAGTACTTCTAGGACTAGGGATATGGCACAACAGTAAGAGCACTTGCCTAGCATGCCTGAAGACATGATTCTCAGCACTGAAAAAAAAAAAAAAAAGAAACTTCTACCTCAACAATGCTGATCCTGCAGCTGGCATGGTGGCACACAATTATAATCCCAGCAGCTTGGGAGGCTGAGGCAGGAGGAGGACCACAAGTTCAAAGTCAGTCTCAGCAACTTAGTGAGGCCCTAAGCAACTTAGTGAGACCCTGTCCCAAAATTAAACAACAACAACAACAAAAAAAAAATGGCTAGTGATGTGGTTCGGTGGTTAAGAACCCCTGGGTACCAAAAAACTAATAATAAAATGGCTGATACTGCAAAAATATTCCTTCTAAATTTTGAAATATATAGAAAAAGTATAACCTACTCCAGAACAAAGCCTAACTAGATGTGATTTTTAGGGGAAAGGGGTACTGCAGACTGAAGCCAGGGATGCTTTACCCTGACCTCCATCCCCAGCAACCCCCACCTTTTTTTGGGGGGGATATAAGATCTTACTAAGACTGAATTTAAACTTGTGATCCTCCTGCCTCAGCTTCCAAACATACACCACCATTCCCAGCTAGATGTGATTATTATCAAGGGCCATTGCTGCTGCATTTTCTTATAATACTGATTTGTGAAGCCCAACCATGATATGTTTATTAGTAATAATCCATTCCATCTGAATTTCAAAACTCTAATGTAGTTTTTGTACAGATTTTGTATTGGTGAGGGAACCAAAAAGTTGAGGGATATACCCACAGATGCGATCCCCAGAGTGCAGAACTTGGCAAGGAACCCTTCTTTTCCTACACCTGAGTGCTTTCTACTATGCCACACAGGAAATAACCATATGCAACCTCCCTGTGTAGGGTCTTGGTGAAGATTTTAAGTAACTGGGGCTGGAGCGGTGGCTCAGCGGTTATGGGTTTTCCTGGCATGAACAAGGGTTCGAACCCCAGCACCTCATACACAACAAAGTGCTGAATCAACAAAAGCCACATGAAAAACTAAAGATTGATTCTCTCTCTCTGTGTCCCTCTCTATTTAAAAAAAAAAAAAGTATAAGGCAGAATTTGTCCAAAATATTTGCTTTATAGGCCATTTAAATGGAGGTTGAGTACGGTCCCAGGACTCACCTGCCAACTTGAATGCAGAAGTCCCCACGAATGGTACCTGGTTTAGAATCTGCTGGATTCGTCTCCCCAAGCATCACTCGGCCTGTTTTCACCACATTCAGCCCCTCCCAGACCTTGACAGGAGGGAAAAGGAATTGTAGCAGTAGACCTGACTCAGGACAATTAGGGACAAACACCCTACACATCAAAAAGACATCATTGTCAGATAACCCCAGCAGACTAGGGACCTATACAACAAATTCCATTCCAAACAGAATCCAGAGAAAGTCTAAACTTGGGGGACCTAACAGAGTCACAAACAGAAAAAGTGATGATTACAATAGGATCAGTGAGACATCCTTTAAGACAACAAGAGATAAAAGGGAAAGTATTCCAGGGTAGAGCAGAAGGAAGAAAAAAAAAATCACACTAGGGAAACAAGAAGTGCTCTTACTTTAAGAACCTCCCTATTACACCCTGTACTTTTTTCACTCCCAACAGAACATTAGTGCCATCTAGAAAATGCTTCATCTCTAGCATAGGATTTGAGACCTTTTGCTTCATGTATTATATACTTAGGTTCAACTTTTTCATGAGAAAATTTTTTAAAGTATTTTTCTAAGTTTAGGAAACATTACAGTGAAAAACATTTCTCAAATGTAAGAAATCTAGCACTTTTTTGTTGGCAGTGAGACTAGTAGTAGAGGAATTTGCCACAAAGTGTCCTTTTTTCTAAGATCTGTTTCCCTTTTCCTTCTCCTCCTAAACTCCTAGTTAATGACTCCAGCAGGACCCATTTGTAAAAGGAAGAATTTAGGGTGCATTGTCTAGAAAAACAAAGGTAAGCACTTAGCAATTTCCCTGGGCTCCCCTTATCCCTGACAGGGACTCACCATAGCCACCACCGGCCCTGAGTTCATGTATTTCACCAGCCCTGGGAAGAATGGTCGATCTTTCAGGTCAATGTAGTGTTGCTTCAGATGGTCCTCAGAGGCCTGATAATCAAGAAAGGGTCCTATTAGCCAACAACCTGGAAAGGCTCAAGTATGGCTCCACTCCATCCTCCCAGCCCCTCATCCACGTGGCAGGTTCTCTAAAAGTCCTATTGTGGGGACTGAGGATGTAGCTCAGTGGTAGAGCACTTGCCTATGTGCAACACCCTGGATTCCACAAAGGGAAAAAAAAAGTCCTTTTTTTCATAAGATGTGTATTTAAAAACTTGAACCTGTAGTCCCAATTACTGGGGGCACTGAGGCAGGAGGATTGCAAACCCAGTCTGGCAACTTACTAAAACACTGTCTCAAAGTTAAAAAAAAAAAAAAAAAACTGGGGAACTGGCCTCAGTGCCTCATGCCTGTAATCCCAGCAACTCCAGAGGCTGAGGTAGGAGAATCACAAGTTCGAGACTAGCCTCAGCAACTTAGCAATGCCCTAAGCAACTTAGCAAGACCCTGTCTCAAAATTTTAAAAAAGGAGATGGGGATATGGCTCAGTGGTTAAGCACCTCTGGGTCCAATCCCTGGTACCATAAAAAAGGGACTGGGGATGCAGCACCATGGTAGGTGCTACATGCATTAGCCCATAATTTGACTGGTACCACAAAAAAAGTTTTAAAAAAAAGCATTTTTTTAAAGTGGACTCAGTGGTAGAGCACCCGTGGTTCTTTCCCCGGTATAAAAAAAAAAAAAAAAGAAAAAGAAATCTTATTCAAACCATGCAACTGATGCCATTTTACCAGAAAGACTTACGATCATAAAGACACCCTTGTAAAGTCAATGGCATTATGGATTTTAATAATCCTAAACAGCTGATCTGAGGATCCTGATTTAGGAAGTTAAATGTTGGCTGAAACTGAAGGATAAGTCATATAAAGATCGCATCAAACTCCTGTGGCCTACGCAGAAGCCCTTTTGAACATTTCAGATGATAACAGAACATTCTCTAAAAAACTTGGTTAAGTTTTCAGTACTTATCCCTTCAGTATCGGGGCTCGGATCAGTGCCCCAAATCTAATATGGAATATGCAGTCACTACCTTATGTCAGAGACGGGCACCTCACCCAAAACCTGTCATCCCGAAGTTTTAGGCTAAAGCACAGGACTGCAAGCCTCCATTCCGTGCGTGCGTGCATAGACCTGAAGCGGACCCAGGCTTCCTCTGCGTCCAGATGCCTCCCTGTGACGCTAGGGCGTCGGTCCCACGTCGGCTGGAACCACCGCGGGAAGGCGGCCAGCCCCAGGCAGGAGTCACATTACCTCCGTTTAACCTTCCCAAGGGCACTGTTCTCCCCGGCACAGCAGCCCTGGGGAAGGGCAGAGGGCACCGGCTTCTCGCGGGCGCGCAGTCAGCCTCGGGAACACCTAGGAGGCGCAGATGACCGCTGCGGGGAGGGCAGACACCGCGCCCGGGAGGCGGAGTGGGACGGGAGCTAGGGGAGCCTTACCCGAAGGAACTTCATGGCCACCAGCCGGAATCCCTTCTGCTCGAAGCGCTTGATGATCTCGCCCACCAGGCCGCGCTGCACACCATCCGGCTTGATGGCGATGAAGGTGCGCTCGAGGTTGGCCATGATCCTGCGGGACCCGAGGTGCGGTCAGGGCCCGGAGTCAGCGAGGACACAGCCCCGCCGGGGCCGCAGCCCGAGGCGGGGAGGCCAAGTGGACGCCGGCCGGGCCACCCGCCTCCCCCGCCTCAGGAACACGTGGCATCCCGGAGGCTCCAGCCCTGCCACGGCCGCCGCCGCCGCCCCTAGAGCCCAGGGAGGGGAAGTGCTGGGGACCCTGCTCCGATCAGCGCGGTGCTGCGCGGGGCCGCGGGCGCGGGGAGACCCGGATCCGGACCACGCGGCGAGACGGGACGCGGTGGCGGAGAGAGCGCACACCCAGCCTTACCCCGGAGCTGGTAGACCAACGGCGTAGGTGCAGCTGGGCGGAGATCCGAGGGACCACCCGACCCGGCGGACTGCGGAGGAGCGGGATGGGGGCGGAGCGCGGGACGGCCACACCCCGGAGGGCTCGCCGCCCAACCCGGGGACACCCGGCCCGCCGGACGAGGCTGGCGACCGTGTCCCCGCCCAGCTACTTGCCTCTGCACGCCTTCGCTTTGCTGGACTGCTGGGTTACGAGGCGGGAAGTGATTTGTCCCGCCACTCCCAGGTCTCCCCAATCAAGACTGCTCGTCCTTCGGTGCTTCCTGCTTCCACTTGAACCTACGCGCGAGAACCTGAAGCTGGTTTGTGTTTTGTGGGGGGATTTTGTTTTTTGGTTTTTTTTATTTTAGTGCCAGGGATTCAACCCAGAGGCGCTTAACCACTGAGCCATATCTCCAACCCTTTTTTATTTTTATTTTGAGACAGGGTCTTCCTAAGTTGCTGGCTTTGAACTTGGCGATCCTCCTGCCTCAGCCTCCCATGCTGCTGGGATTACAGGGCTTGCACCATCGCGCCGGCTCTGCTCTGGTCTTGAGTTCTTTACCCAAGTTGATTCCTTTTGCTTTCATCCTCCACCTGAGCACCCGTGTCCCCCCCGGATTCTCCCTCCTCTCCGGCGCCCTCAAGTCCTTATCCTTACCACCTCCGAAAGTTAGTCTTCCCTTCCCCATCTGTCTGCTAAAGCCCTGGTTAAGCCCTCAGCCTCTCATCCAGGACCCTGCCTCTGGCCCCACACAGGGAGCCTCCCTCAGCACCCTCCTCTGAGGGCCACCTACTTCCGTCTCTGTACTCAGCCTCTGGATGGCATTCAAACTCCATGGCAAGATAATGCATGCCTTTCAAATGGCCCTGGCTGCCTGTCTTCCCCATTATTTACAATCTCAATCAGTTGTCCTGTCATATGGTCAGGTTCAGCCTGAGACACATCCAGCAAGACTAGAAATCTGACCTGTCCACTTGTAAACAGCGCCCGGTCCTGTCTGGCTGGCAACCATTAGCTCCCTGCAGGTCTCACTCACCCTTCTTTTCTGGGTCCTGACCATGAAAATCAGGGTGCCTAGACTCCTCCATGACCCAGCCAGCTGCAGGTTTGTCTCAGCAGGCTTGAGCCCAAGCTGGGTTCTGGAACCTTCCCAGGCACTGATTAGGACATTTAGATTGTTGCCCAAAACATGAAGAAGGTTGCTAGGCCCTGAGCCCACATTCCTTAAACCCCCATAAAAGCTCCATACCTTGACCCCTTGCTGAGGACACTCCTTTCCCCTCCATGTCTAAGGAGGAGCACTCTAAGTTCCCCTGGTCACACTGGCATTTTGGGCTTCCTCCTTGGAATCCCAACAGGCCACATCTAAGGATGGCTTTACCAACCCTTTTTGGAGTGACTCCAGCCCATTTAATCAGGAGAAAGCATCCCTGCTTAGTGGCCCCCGTGCTTCTCTAGGGGAGTCAGTAAGCCCTCCCCTTCAACAGCCCTAATGCCCACACATTGGCCTGAGAGGGTGTGAGCCTGTGTGCCTCCCGCCAGGACTCATGCCCTCACCCTCTGGTTCTAGCACAGAGTGTTCACCTGTGACTGCCCAAATGGATGACAGTCTGTAATAGGTCTCTTAGACTTGTCAGCTTCCCAACCTCTAGTGACAGAGCATCAACCCATGATACACTAGCAAAGACTGTCGTTTGCCCTCATTTGGGGGCAAGATTTCCTTCAATCTGAAGCACACTCTTATTTGGATTTTCTTTTCAGAGTTACCAAATGCCAACTGTGGGTAAGTCTGGAAATTTCACCAGATGTTTATTGGTCTGTTGGAGAGTTCTTTCCCCCTTGGCCAGGTCACTGGAAACTACTTACAGTTCAGTACTAACTTTCTCAAACACCTCTCCTTTCCTTCCTGGAAAGACCATCCTTAACAGGACGCTCTAAGCACTACTGCTTAACACACATTCATTCCGCAAAAGTTCTGATAGGTCTTGGTACTGTGATTCCCCCCCATACAAACAGGGCATGCTCTCTATGAATAAACAGAAATGCATCTAGCCCCCTGCTGACCCAAAGGAAGGCAACTAACTCTATCTAAACAATCCTCCTTCTCTCCATTTCTATTGCCTCTACCAGCCAGTGAACAAATACCAAATAAGAAACTCTGCCAAAGTTTGCGGCAAAAACCATAATTGTCTCTCAATATTCATTTGCACTTTCTCGCTTTTTTCCCAGGAAGAATTCCTCAATTTTTCTTGAGCACAAATTTATTTTTATTTTTTAAACAATTTTTTGTTTAGTTTTTCATATGGCTTTTGTTGCTCCAAGACTTTGTTGTGCACATGGTCCTGGGGTTTGAACTCACATACTTGAGCATGTCAGGCAAGCACCATAACCGCTGAGCCACCGCTCCAGCCCCTTGAGCACAAATTTAAAGACACACAAATAAAAAGAACATTGTCCAGGGGCTGGAGCACAGGTTCAGTGGTTACAGCATTTGCCCGGCATGTGCAAGGACGAAAGTTCAAACCCCAGCAGCACATACTCACAAAGTGTCAGAGCAACAAAAGCCACATGAAAAACTAAATAAAATTGATTCTCTCACACACACTGTCCCTCTTTCCTCTTTAAAAAAAAAAAAAAACAAACACATTTTTCAGTTTCTCTTCAAGTAATGCAGCCATGACTAAATTCTAGCCAATGCGATGTCAAGAGAAATTGTTTTGCTTCTTTTCTTGAGACAGGGTGTCACTATGCTGCCCAGTCTGGCCTTGAACCCTGTCCCAAGTAGATTAGATGGTACTGTAGGCATACACCACAGCACCTATCTAAGAGTTATACTTTTTCTTTCTTTCTTTCTTTTTAAGAGAGAGAGGAACAGAGAGAGAAGGAGCGAATCAATTTTACTTAGTTTTTCATGTGGCTTTCATTGCTCCAACACTTTATTGTGTATGTGGTGCTGGGGTTTGAACCCATGTACTCATGCATGCCAGGAAAGCACCACAACTGCTGATCCACCACTCCAGCCCAAGAGTTGAGCCTTTAAAAGTAAGGGATATCCCTTCTATTTCCCCTCCCCAACTTTCCGGACGTGGACCTAGGAGTGGTGATCCATATGAGTTGGTTAGAAGGAGCCTCAAGGCTCAGAGACTGACCATCATCAGCATCATCTCTGCTGACCAGCGTGGATTTTAAATTGGAAGAGAAGTACACTTGCCTTCATTTCTGCCTTTTTTTTTAAGACAGGTCTTGAAGCTGGAGCCGTGGCTCAGCGGTCCTGGCTTGCACAGAGTACACAAGTCCAAACCCCAGCACCATATACACAACAGTGCCTCCAGAGCAACAAAAGCCACATGAAAAACTAAATAAAATTGATTCTCTTTCTCTCTTATTGTCCCTCTCTCTTAAAAAAAAAAAAAAAAAAAAAAAAGATAGGGCTTAAGTTGCTGACGCTAATTTTGAACTTGGAATCCTCTTGGAATCCTCCTGTCTCAGCCTTCCGAGTTGCTGGCATTACAGGTGTATACCACATCAATCTGTCTTGTCTTGTTTTTAATTTTAATTTTTGAACAACCATACAAATTTTTAACAAAATAATATAAAATGTGTATAGTTTCTGGATACTAGATTTACCCCCAGGAGTGCCCCCCCCATAATTTCCCACCCATATCCCTCCCTTCCCTTACCCACAATATCTCTAAAAAAGTATTAGGCTGTATGTTTTGTTTTTTAATTGCTTTTATTATTTTTATCTGAGTTTTTTTTTTTTTTTCTGATCCATACTTATGTGGTGCAGGGGTTCAAATCTGGGTCCTCGTGAATGCCAGGCAAGTGCTCCAACCACTGAGCAACTGCTCTAGCCCTGCCTTGTCTTTCTTAAAGCAACCAAATCAATATCCAAGTAAGTCCAAACTACCTAGCTTGTCCTACTTTGAGATCACCTCAGGACCCAGAGCTTTTCAGTTTTGAAGCAGTTACAGCTTCTCACACTTCTCAAGAACAGAATATCTTTTATTTTTGATGAATTCTCTGTACCCAGTAGTCTGCGAGCATGTGTGTGACTGGAAATGGAACCCAAGTGTGGTCTACTGTAGAGCCATATCCCCAGCCCTGGTTTTTGGGTTTGTTTTTTGTTTTGTTTGTTTGTTTAAAGAGAGGGACAATGAGAGAGAGAGAATCAATTTTATTTACTTTTTCATGTAGCTTTTGTAGCTCCAACACTTAGTTATATAAGTGGTAATGGGGTTCAAACCCACATCCTCGTATATTCTAGGCAAGCACCGTAACCACCGAGCCACCGCTCCAGCCCGTTTTTTCTGTTTTGTTTTGTTTTTTAGTTTGGCTGGGTGTGTTGTTCTTTTTTCTTTTTTTGAGACAAAATCTTGCCAACATGCTAAGACTGACCGTGAATTTGCAATCCTCCTGCCTCAGCCTCCTGAGCAGCTGGGATTGTAGGCATGTACCACTACACTCGGCTCCTGCTAATTTTGACAACCGAACAGATCCTTCATAAATGTTTATTGACTGGCACTGTGCCAAGAGTGGCTAGGCTGCCAAAGGTAAGGACAAAAGTGGGCAAAGAAAATGCCTGTGTACGAGATCTCTCAGGCCAACATAAATAATTTATACCGTACTTCCACTCCATTAGCTCAGGTTATCCAGAAAACAAAAAAAAGGAAAAAAAGACTGCAAAGCAATACAAACCCAAAGTAACCAACTCAACTAATCCTACATTGAGATGAAACAGTTTAATCTGCTGGCAGCACATAACACTATACAGGGAGCACTCCAGCTCCAAGAGTTTGCCTCTAGATTATAAGGAAGTTCCAGAAATAAGTAGATTTATTCCAGTCTGGTCCCCTGCCCCAGGAACGGTGGGAAGTAGACAGGAAAAGCAGCGACTGCCGTCCTGTCACTCGTAGATCCAGTCCTGTGCACAGCTCTTGTAATCCACCAGTTCCTCAGGCTGAAACCACAAGCTGATCTCCTTCTCTGCGCTCTCCACGGAATCGCTGCCATGGATAATGTTCCTGGACAGGGAAGAGATGGCCACATTACCAAGACTGGAAGGACAAAACAGCTCAGAAACCCACCACAGTCCTGCTGCCAGAAAGTCTAGAGCCATAGCAGCAGCAAAGCCAAAGCTCCATATGCTTTATTTATTTTTAAGAAAATCATTTTTATGAACCATGGTCCTTTATTTATTTACTTATTTTTACATCTATTATGTCATGAATTCAAATTCGGTTCCAGCAGCTGAGGCTCCTTTCCATTGGTTCTCACAAAATGTGCTTCTCTGGGCAGAGCAAGCTGGCCCTTCAGTTGGACCCAGGTACCTTTCTTTTTGGCTTCCTTCCTTTTCTGATCATTTTCCTTCAAACGTTTTAAGAAGCTATCTCAGCTCTTAGAGTGCTTAATATGTCCAATATATACATTAATTCTCTTGGCAAGAATCCTGCCCTTAACTTGCTTGTTCACATCAATGCCAATAGCATGCTGGGTAACACTGTAGCCTCTCCCAATTTTGCCATGATAACATTTGTGGGGTATTCCTTTTTGAATAGCACCGATTCCTTTAATGTCCACAATATACCCTTCTTGTAGATTTGCATACATGTGGCCAAAGGCTTACAGAACATATACTGGGATCCTCTTTCCCTTTGTGTTCATCATTTTGGCAAATTACTAGAAGAAGGTGGTTCCCTCCATACACTCCACGCAGTATCAAAAGAAAAAACTCTGCCATTAATAGCGGGATGAAGAATGACGTTCCACACCCAGCCCTCCCAGCAACACGGACACAAGCAGTGACAGCCTTCAGGAAAGACTCTGGCCAGATTCTACATTTCCCACACTGAGTTACAACCACAGGATGATGAGGACCAAAAACAGTGAGCTCTCAAAGTCAACCACCAACATTCAAGGACAATGAACTTTGGTTTAAAACTGACCTGCATATCCATCTCCAGTCTCAGAAGCCCAAATTCTTACAGCAACTAACTCACATTTTGGAAGAGAGTAAAAAACACCAAATCCCACCTGCCAACTTGGATGCAAAAGTCCCCACGGATGGTCCCAGGCTTGGAATCAGCAGGATTGGTCTCACCAAGCATCACTCGGCCTGTCTTCACCACATTCAGCCCCTCCCAGACCTTCAAGGACAAAAGAAAATATCATCAAAGAAGAAACCCCATCTCAGCAGAAAATCTAGCAGCTATTAATTCAGAAAATGGCCCCATTAAGATGACTGAAGGGGACTGAAGTGGTAACTCAGTGGTTAAGGCATTTGCCGGTCATATGCGAGGACACACGTTTGAACCCCAGCACCATGTACACAACGAAGTGTCAGAGCAATGAAAGTCACATGGAAAACTAAATAAAATTGATTTCTCTCTTTCCTCTCTCTCTCACTGTCCCTCTCTCTTAAAAAAAAAAAAAAAAGACATTCATAGGCATAAATTCACTGAACAAATATTTAAAGAACATCTACTTGGGGCTGGAGCAGTGGCTCAGCGGTTACGGTGTTTATCTACATGCACAGGTATGCGGGTTCGAACCCCAGCACCACATACACAATAAAGTGTCAGAGAAATGAAATCCACATGAAAAACTAAATAAAAATTGTCTCTCTCCTCTCACTGTCCTTTAAAAAAAATAATTACATACACTTGTTCCAGCACTGGGTTTACTGATCTCCCTGCCCTCAGTCCCTCCTTTCTACAACCCATTCTTTTTTTAATTAAAGAGAGTTAATTTTTTTTTCCTAGTCTGGCCTCTGTTTTTCCTCCACTTAGTTACGTATGTGGTACTAGAGAATGAAACTGGGTCCTCATGCATGACAGGCAAACACTCTACCGCTAAGCCCGCTCGCCAGTCCTACATCCCATTCTTGACATGGCAAACAGAGCAGCTTTTGTAAAATGTCAAGTGTGTAGGGACGGGGATGTGCCTCAGTGCTAGAGTGTCTACCTAGCATGCATGAGACCCTGGGTTCAATCCCCAACACCGCAAAAACTAAAATAAAATGCCAAGGGGGCTGGAGCGGTGGCTCGGCATTTACAGCGCTTGCCTGGCATGCACGACTACACGAGATCAAACCCCAGCACCATGTACACAACAAAGTGTCCCAGGAATGAAAGTCATATGAAAAACTAAATAAAGATTGTTTCTCTCTGTCTCTCTCTCACTGTCTCCCTTCTTTAAAAAAAAAAAAGCCAAGGTGAAACCTCCCACTGCCTCCCAACACGAATGAAGCTAATGAACAACATGGCCAATAAAGCCTTGAGTGTGGCACCTGTGGCACCTGCCTATACCTCTGAACTCATTTGTTTGTTTTTTTTGGAGGGTGGAGGAACTGGAGATTTAACACAAGGGCACTTCTTTACCTCTTTACCAATGCATTCCTTCTTTTTGTGGTAGTAGGAATGGAACCCAAAGGTGCGTGATCATTGAGCAACATCGCCAGTTCATTTTGTTTTTATTTTGAGACAGGGTTATACTAAGTTGCTCAGGGCCTGGCTAAGTTTCTGAGACTGACTTTGAACTCAATGATCCTCCTACTTAAGCCTCCACAGCCACTGGGATTATAGGCATGCACCACTGTGCCCAACATTCTTATTTTGAAAGAGGGTCTTGCTAAGTTGCTCAGGCTGGTCTTGAACTTGTAATCCTCTTGCCTCAGCCTTCTGGATTGCTGGGATTATAGGTTTGTATATCTGGCCCTAAACTCATCTCAGCCTAACCTCTCTCTTAACATGAGGCTTTATCCATCCCAACCTTCTTTCTGTATTCCACCATCACCTAGGTCCTTTGCATGTGCTATTTTCACGATTGGGAATGTAACTCTGTGATTTTGTGCATGGCTGGCACCTTGTCATTCAGATCTCAGCTTGCAAATCACACTCCTTGACCATCTAATCTAAAGTGGCCACTTGCTATCACATCACCCTGTTTCATTTCTGTGCATATTACTAAACCATTATGGTTTTGTAATATATATATATATATATATATACATATATATATTATAAATATATTTGTATATTTATTAGTATATTATTATTTTTATTTTTTTAAATTTTTTTTAAGAGAGAGAGAGACAAGGAGAAAATCAATTTTATTTTTTCATTGAGCCTTTCTCTGGGAACCTGGGTCTTCATGCATGCCAGGTAAGCGCTCCAGCCGCTGAGCTCCAGCCCCTATTTATTATATTTATATATAATTATTAAAAATACATGTTACTATAACATTTAATATAAATATATATGCACATATGTATACACACATATATATTTCTTAGTTTCTTTATTTTCTGTCCACTTTAAGAAGTATAGGCAAGAGCTAAGAATATGGTAGAATACTTGCCTAACATACCTGAGGCTCTCAGTTTGGTCCCCAATAATCTAATTTACAGAAAAGGAAAACAGGCACTGATTTTGTCTCATTCATGGCTCTATCCCCAGTGTCTAGAAGACAGCCTGGCACAAATAGAACAAGCAATACATACTTGGTAGTAATACTTCAATACACAAGAGACTTCTCCCTGCCCTTCAGAGGCTTCAAACAAGCAGTTCTTTCCTGATTCCTCCTAGCCACGGGTCTTCAGCTAAGCAAGCAAATGTATCTTCACTCTCGAGGGTCAGAGAGCCAACTCATACCCTAACTGCCCATTCCTGCCAACACTCGTTTCCTCTGAAGCAATGAGGCACAAGCAGCAGATGCAGGAATCCACACTTCCTCTTCTCCATTTGCAACTGAGTCATTCAGAACATCCACACAGGAACACTCACCATGGCAACCACTGGCCCTGAGTGCATGTATTTCACCAGGCCTGGGAAGAATGGACGGTCCTTCAGGTCAATGTAGTGTTTCTTGAGAAGGTCTTCAGAAGCCTAATCCATAGGACAGAAAATAAGAACTAGGAACCCCAAAACTGTCTAAAAATGAACAATCTGGTTATTTCCTCTCACCCACCCTGCTATTTAAAACATGAGCTCTCAGCTCACTGATTTGTTATAAATGGATATGTTCTCCACTCTACCAGAGGGGAGCAGTGACAGGGACTACAAGTGCTTCTGCAGTTTTGAACCTATTTTCTCCCTTGAGGCCATAAAATAACATTAAAACTTAATCCAGCCATCTCATGTTAGATAGGAAAACTAACAATACAATGAATTCCCGTTCCCAGAGTAGACGCCAGCTAACATGGTAGAGGGAAGTCAGGGAGGTAGTCCTAGTATTCCACAGCAGTGAACTGAACCAGGCCATCTCCCAGGGGTACTTACATTATTCAGAGGATAAAGGCCCAGTGTGGTGAGCATGTGATCCCCACAGGTATCTATGATCCACCCAAAAGTACATGACATCTATTTACTGCTAAAAGAATGAATTAGACTTTCTCACGCTTCAAGGCTGGTATGTAAGAACAAACCAAGTGAGCTACAGAGCAAACCATCTGCTTAGTTTCAACTCAACCTGGCTGTGAGCTCTCTTTGCCACTGCATCTATACTTGTTATGCTTGCTGAGAATCTAGCAAGGTCTTTATTTTTATTTCTATTAATTGGTTCCAAATATCTTTCACTTGCAAAACATATAGGGTTTTTTATTTTTGGTTTTTTTTTGATAAGGGGAAAACCTCAAGTTTTCCCTTGCTTCCCACCTTCACAACATATTGAAATAACCCTTTAGTCATGGCAGTGATACTTCCTTCCATTCTTTTTTTTTTCCGCCAGGGCTGAGGATCGAACTCAGGGCCTTGCTCATGCTAGGCAAACGCTCTGCCACTGAGGTAAATCCCCAACCCCCTTCCTTCCATTCTTAACCAAAACCACAGCCTTGACAGGAAAGTCATTGTAAGGGAGAAAAATGTCTGACTTGGGAATCAAGTTAAAGTCCCAGCTGCATCACTGACTGTGCTATCAAGCACATTACTTAACGTCTCCAAGCCTGTTTCCACCTCACCAACAACCACAAGAAGAGGAGTAAATACCTCTCAAGGTTGTCATGAGGGCTACAAGAGAAAAACATATGTGCCCAGCACAGTGTAAATACCTGACCAACAACTCCTTCATTTCATCTTACCTTCAAAACCTCATTTAATATACTAACTAACCCATTGCTTGTCCAACAGCTAACTCATCATTCCACCATCCTCTCCCCTCAACATTAACAATCCACCCCTCTCCTAAACTATCACAGGAGATAAACTGCAAATCAAGCTAAATTTAATTTCAAGCACTAGGAGGGGCCGAAGTTGATTCCTTTAATGGAAAAAAAAAAAAATCATCCCCTAATTTATTTAAGAATCTGAATTCTCATCTCATGGATTTGTTTCTTGGCCAACTGATCCTTTGAAAGTACTGAAATATTGTTTTGAAGGTGTCTTTCTTATAGACGTGTCTGCTCTCTGCTGTGTTCTCAGGAGCACCTCCCCAAAGTCAAAGTCATGGTACCTGATATATGTTGGACACTAAGCAGGTAGTAACTGATGAGGCAAAGACTTTCTTGCTGAAAAACAACCTATCTTACAGGGGAAAAAAGTTCTCTAAAATTATCTGCTTAGGAAGCTAGAGCCTGGGAGCTTAAACACACCCAGGGCTGAGTCAAAAATTACAGTGCTGCAGTAATATGTGTAATTCCACATTGCTAAGAAGGAAATACAGACTATTTTTGCAAGTTCCAAATAACTTGTTTTGTTTCAAGAGGTAGCCAAGATGTTAGGTCACTGAGTTTTCAGACTTCTAGACATTTGTGGTCCGCCTACCATGGAGAACTTTAAAAGAAGGAGAGGGGCAAACAGAGAAATTAATCTACAGAGTTCCAATCTCCTCTCAAGGGTTCAAAATAGGAAGAATGAAGTTCACCTACCTGCATAAATTTCATACTAACAAGGCGGAATCCCTTCTGTTCAAAGCGCTTGATGATCTCTCCCACAAGTCCCCGCTGGACCCCATCAGGCTTGATGGCAATGAAGGTGCGCTCGTTGTTGGCCATGGTCCTAGGGATAGGGAGAGAAATGAAACAGCACCAAATCTCCTGCCTACAACATTATCCTTCTCAAGCGGATTACCCCAGAAAGCTGCTTTAAATCTCTCATGTAGACTCCAGTTCCCTCGTATATGAACTAATATCCCAAAGTGGGAAAGGGTCTAAAAGGAAGGACTGTAATTTCTATCCCATTTGATTTAACAAGCTTCTATTATACATCTACTGTATACACAACACTGTGATGGAACCAAGGTAGGAAATGTACAAATACGATATAATTTTTCTTCATAATCCAGGTGGGTGAAAACTGAACTGATGAGGTTTATGAATGTAGAAGTGATATTTGGTACAAATCTGTATGAAATAAAGTTTGACCTATTGCCACAGTCATGGTATTAGAACTGGAAGGGGTTTTAGAAAATATGTTGTGTCATTCCATGGGGAAAGGGAGCCTGGAGAGCATCCTTTACAGAAGTCCTATACATGACTGTCTCACAGGATGAGAAGGGAGGAGGTCTCTCACCTTGAAAGACAATCCCTAAGGGAATATAGCAGACCTCCTTCTTCCTGAACTGGAGTTTACCTCTCACAATGGAAGCTTAACACTGTAGTTCAACGCTCTGATCGTGTCTCTGCCTCCCCGCCGGTCTGCGGTCTGCACACAGACCAGTTTACTCCTGTATCTGGCCCTGGCACCTAGACCACAGGGTCTAGGTCAATAAAAGCTAAGAAAATGCTTTAAATAATAAACACTCTGGCCTTCCAAAACAAAGCCCAAAGACTAGCTGAACCTCTGAAGGAGCGCGGGACAAGCACGGACTCCCCAGAATAAAATGGGGCTAAAGTGGCAGAAACAGCACCTATCAATGCCCCTCCACACCTAAACCTGACACACCCGTCATTCATTCTGCAAGCGCCGCCTGAGTGCCAACGCTGTGCCCATTGTACTGCGCGAATGCACAGCCCCTGCCTGTCAGGAAAGGCGGCACTGACAAAGGGGAGCCCACGTGGCGTGGGAACTGTGCGGATCGGATCGCACCTGTCCACGCCGCACCCCGCCTTTCTCGCCCATCTGAACACCCTCGCCACCTCTCAGAGCAGAACCCACCTCTTCAATAACCCTCCTTCATCCACTGTCCCCCACCTCCCCAGACCCCCTTTCCTTTCCCTTCAGGATCAAAAATCCTCACCCCTGCAACCTCTTGGGCTTTAACTATGGCTGCAATCGCCGACGCCGGAAACGCACCCGGGCCCCACGTGGTTCGCAGCTTCTGCGCACACGGAACCCTTCTGCTCAGATCCGCCGCAGGAGAGCCCTTTTTGCAGAACACCGCTTGCCCGCGCCTCTTCCTGTGAGTAGGACGTCATTCTAGGGCGCAACCTTCCGGTGTTTAACTTCCGGCGCTGGTTTTCTCAGGGTCTTGCGTCCGGCAGCCGTCTGTGTTTTCCGCCCTGAGTTTGTAGCACTCCCTCCGTTCGCGAGCTGGCTTCCCGAGACGTGGCGCGCTCTCTTTGCCTGTTGTCCGAACAGGCCTCTGACCTAGACGTGGACTGTCACGCACGCTCTACCTTTATTCACTCCTTCCAGCCTGCCGTGCAATAAAATGATTTCTTGAGTGCCTGCTGTGTGGCAGGCACCATTATGGGCCCTGAGGATAAACTGTGCTGTCGCTTAGAGCTTCTGATACAGTTGAGAGTAGGGATAAACAATAAATAAGAAGCTAGTATGTGATAAGTTGTGCTCTGTAAGTACCATGAAGAAAAAGCTGAGCAGGAAGAAAGGGTGGGAGGAAGCTCCCTAACAAGATGATGCACATATTGAGTAAATGGGGGTGTACACCCACATATAGAATAAAAATTGGTACACACCCACATATTGAATAACTACGAGTATACACCCACATATCGAAGTTTGAAATGGGGGTGTAGAAGCACCTATCAAAGGTATGGGTGTGTACCCCAGATATCGATGTTCGAATTGGGGGTGCACACCCACATAATGAAGTTCAAATGGGGGTGTACACCCACCTATACAAGGTATGGCGGTGTACACCCAGTTTTTGATGTTCGAAATGTGGGTGCACACAAACCTATTGATGGTATGTGGGTGTACACCCAGTTATTGAAGTTATGGTTGTGTACATGCATTTATTGAAGTTATGGGGGTGCAGTACCCACCTTTCGACGTGCGAGGTGCTGGGGCGCAGCACCCATCTCTCGATGTGCGAGGTGGAGATGCACAGCACCCACACCTCAACATTCAAGGTGGGGGGGCACAGCACCCACCTCTCAACTTGCCAGGTGGGGGGACGCAGCACCCGCCTCTCGACGTTTGAAGTGGCGGTGTGTAGCACCCATCATTCGTATTTATGTGGGTGTACGCCTACCTATTGAAGTTTGAAATAGGTGTGTACAGCTACATATTGAAGTTTGAAATAGGGGTGTACACCAACCTATTGAATTTCGAACATTGAGAGGTGCATGCTGTGGACCCCAAACCTCCAACATCGAGAGGTGGGTGCTGCACCCTTGACTTAAATAACTGCGTGTATACACCCATAACTTCAATAACTGGATGTACACCCACATACCTTCAATAGGTGAGTGTACACTCCCATTTCGAACATTGGTAACCTGGTGTACACCACCGTACCTTCTATAGGTGGGTGTACACCCACATTTGAACTTCATTATGTGGATGTACACCAACAATTCGAACTTCGATTACTGGGTGTACATGCCCATACCTTCGATAGGTGCTTCTACACCCCCATTTCAAACTTCGATATGTGGGTGTACACCCCTTTTTGTACTTCAATAACTGGTTGTACACCAACATACCTTCTATAGGTGAATGTAAACCCCCAATTCGAACTTTGATAATTGGGTGTCAGCCCTTAACTTCAATAAGTGGTTGTACATCCCCATTTTGAATTTCGATATGTGGGTGTCCACCCCCATTTTGAACTTTGATAACTGGGTGTACACAACCATACCTTCGATAGGTGAGTGCACAACCCAATTTCAAACTTCGATATGTGTGTATGCCCCCATTTTGTACTTCGATAAATGGGTGTAATCACCCACACCTTTGAATGTGAGTGTACACCCCCATTTCAAACTTCAATATGTGGAGGTACACCCCCAATTCGAACTTAGGTGCACACCCCTATTTCGAACTTCAATAGGTAGTTGTAAAACCCCATAACTTTGAATGGTGGGTGCTGCATCCCACCACCTCGAACGGCAAGAGGTGGATGCTGCACCCCCATAACTTCAATAACTGTGTGTGCACCAACATACCTTCGATAGGTGGGGGTGTACTCCCATTTTGAACATCGATAACAATGTACACCACCATACCTTCTATAGGTGGGTGTACACCCCTTTTTGAACTTCATTATGTAGGTGTACTTTTGCACCTATGTGTCCATCAACAGATGAATGGAAAAGAAGAAGGTGGTGGACATACATAGTGGAGCCTTATTCAGCCATAAAGAAAAATGAAATTGTCTTTTATAGGAAAACGGATGGAATTTGAGGACATTATATTAAGTGAAATACACCAAACTAAGGTGAAGGGTAATTGTTTTGAAAGTATTGTACTTATGGCATTTAGGTTCATTTTGGAAAAAACAAATGCATGGGATTTTATTTTAATTCCTCTTCTCCCTCCTTTCCCTCCCCTATTTTCTTCCTCTACTCTACTCATCTTCCTTTTGCATGTTTATTTACCTAGTTTTGATTGGTACCTTCTACATAGGCATAAAGGGGATATTCCCTGTGGTGTATTTGTACATGCACATAATGCGATTTTTGTCAAGTGCATTACACATTCCTACCCTACCCTATCCTTCCCTCCCTTTCTATTTTCTATTGCCCTTATCTTCCCTATGTATTTTGACATCAGTTCCCCTTCCTGCCCCTCTGCCTTCTTTCCCTTATTTTGCTCTGGCTTCCACACAGGAGAGAAAACATTATCACATTTATTTTCTGAACCTGGCCTGTTTCACTTGGTGTGATGTTCTCTAATTCCATCCACGTTACAGCAGACATCAGGAGTCCATTCTTCTTTATGGCACAGTAATAGTTCTTTGTGCGTATGTGCCACATTTTCCTGCTCCATTCATCTGTTGGCAGTGGGCAGAGCAACCTGTGTGCTGTGGTGGCTGCAAGTGGGTGGCAGGAGGTTGGGTCA
The DNA here is from genome assembly GCA_004027875.1 of Aplodontia rufa. Lineage (NCBI taxonomy): Eukaryota > Metazoa > Chordata > Mammalia > Rodentia > Aplodontiidae > Aplodontia > Aplodontia rufa. The sequence continues at coordinate 76,124 of PVKS010004654.1, forward strand.
CCTGAGGCAGAGCACTAGGAATCTAACATAGTTAATAACAAACATCTGAAGGAAAATAGGGAGAGTCTTGGGAAAGTTTTTGGTCTCTGCCTTTTTTCAGGGCAGGTATGGGGGGCAGCTTTATTGTTTTTGAAGGTGAAGTCTTCATGGGACAGTTCATGGGGATTTCACTGTCAACTGATGATGGAGTGGATAGTTTTGTGTCTGGAGCTCGGGGACAGTTTAAATGGTAACAGGTGCTCAATTTGGTTAATGAGGCAGATAATGAAAGCATTGTTTGTGCGCCTGTATAAAAGGGCTCAACAATAAGAGCAGACGGCATTTTGCTCAAGTAGCTTGCTGTGTCCGCTTGCAACTTGCCCCGGAGTTTCAGGTCGTTCTTCTGTGCCAACTCCACTCATCCTTCCGTGACTCTAAGAACTGCTGGAGCTGGCCGCTGGCAAGGGAGATTTCCTTCGTGCTCTCTGCAAGTTCAGGTGGGTGAAGTTGAAGCTCATAGGTGGTGAGAATGTGGGCACCTTGAAGCCTCTAACCTCTTGGAGCCTCATTACGGAATGTCCTCTTGCTGGAATGTCTCAGAAGAAGTTTTATGTTTAAGTTCACACACACACACACACACACAAAATGAAAGGCAGAAGTTGTGTTATTTGTATAAGAAAAAGACAATTCCAAGATAAGCTTCAAACTGCTCCAGTAGGCAGCAGTGGGGAGGGGACGGGATTGATTCGTTTCACTGAGGTTAGGTGAAGAAACAAGAAGCCCCTTCTTAAAGCGTCTGGTGAGATAAACTCAGAGGGTCTGTATAGCTCATTTCTGTTGGCCGTCTTCAGCCTGCTGCTTTGCTCGACTCTGGTCTGGAGAAGTAGGAGGGGGCACAAGATCAGCCTTTGTCCCCTGGTTTTGGCCTCAGCTCTGCCTGAACTCAGTGATTTGGTTGAGACTTCTCTGCTCTGTCCTTCCCCCTCATTCCCGGGGGTGACAGATGGTTTCTGAGCCTCTCTTTGGATTTGATGTCTGTGTCATGGAGATGGGGAGGTGGTGAGCTGTCTTGTTGGAGCTGTGGAACATGAGTGTGTTGAGCTGTGAGCACAGGGTGCTGTGGACACAGAGGTGGCTCACCTTTAGTTTCCTTGACTGAATTCTGTGCTGTGTTGTCCCACCTGTGGCCACAAGAAGGCAACATAACTTAAAAATAGTCACAGTGCCATCTGCCCTGGAAAGGTAAATCTATTTTTAAAGCATAAATTTAATTTTACACTTTACTAAGAAAACAACATGATAATAAATGAAAAGACACAGTCATCTATCACTACTCTTCCTCAGGTTTCTTTTGTGCATTGATAGAACGCACATAGAGGGTTTTGTGCAAGTATGTTAAAGAAGTCTTACAATAACACTGAGATTTAGCTTTTAGTTACTAAAGGAGTTGTCATTTATCCAGTAGAGAAGACGGTAGGAAGACAGACTTTGGGGAGGAAGATGAGGAACATGGCTGTAGGTATTTTAGGCTTGCCATGAGTTTTAGACCTATAGTGTGGTTGTCTAATAGACCATTGGATGTTGGAGGCTGGAAATCAGAAGTGAAATATGTACTGGATCTTGAGCACTGTGTTATGGTGTAGATGTGAAATTTCCCCTAAATTTCATATGTGAGACAATGTGAGAAGGTTTAAGGTGGACTGCTTGGGTTGTGAGAGCCTTAACCTACTCTGTGCATGAATCCCCTAATATGGATTAACTGGGTGTTAACTGTGGTCAGGTAGTGTGTGGCTGGAGGAGGTGGGTCCCTGGTGGTGCAGTTTGGAGTTTATATTGCATCACTGTTGAGCAGGGCTTTCTCAGCTTCCTGATTATGAATTCATGAGAGGTTTTCCTCTGTCTCTCTTGGATGTGTATTTCATTTTATTAGAAATAAGCTTGTTAGACATACTGAGATGTCAGAAGAAAATCAAACACATATGGAAGTTGTTGAGCAAGGCAAACATTGCTTCTGACAGTGGGCTTGCTGCAGAGCCTGGCTATCGAGCACACCTGGGCAGAGCCCACCTGCTTACAACTCTAACCTGCTGCAATGCTGCCCTTCAGCCTGATTGGAGAAGGTTGGAGGCCAATGTATGCAGCTGACTAATTTTAAAATTGATGTGGGCAAAGGGAAGGGCTTTCACTAAAATGGGTACAATTGTACCTAATTAAATTTGTATTCTGAAGATGGCCCATCAGACTTCCTAGTTCTCAGAATATTCATCTTGAGCCCTGAGGAACAGAGCAGGTTCACTGAGACCTATTTGCCCATTTGTTATGTTCCATTCCCCTGCTTTCTTGATTTTCTTTGGATTAATCACTTCTTAATTCTTGATTTTCATTAGGGTCACTGGTTAAGTTTTAATGGATTTATACTCTTGCAGTAATTATATCACATTTCTAAAATTATACATTTGGGTCAGAGTTGTAGGTCAGTGGTGCAGCATGGGGAAGAGAATCCATCTAAGGTCAGACACTGCATGGAGCCCCCTTAAGAGATGGACAGGAGCTGAGCACTGGACGCAAGGCTGGGATTCTGCTTGGACATTGGCTCTGGTCTGGGATAGGAAGGTGCTGAGTCAGAAAGCAGAGGGAGACCTCTCCCATTCCCATGAGACGCTCCCCATGATGCTGTGTGCTGGTCATTTTTGTGTGTCTGAGATGTGGCTCTGGGATCCCCCTGCTGGCCCTGCTGACCCTCACAGCCCCAGCTCTGCCTTTTATCCAGCATTGTCTTCACCTGGACTCTGAGGCATCTCCTTAGTCAGCATCTCTCTCAAGTCATGCAGCAGAGGATGGTAGAGCCCCCTTTTGGAAGCTCACCTGTGTCCTGTAGGACTGATGGGAACGTGAGAGATGACCTGAGGTGCATTCAGCCAGGATCTTTACTAATCACTGAGGCACTGGAGACTAATAGCCCTGCATGATGCTCCACCTCCCCAGGCACCTGGAGGGCACGAGGGCTCAAGCTTCAGAGACTAGAACTGACCTTTCCAACTGTGATACTTCCAGACAGAGATGGGGGAAAGTGTATTCTGCATCCACCACCTCCCTAGTGGGTCCTGGAATAATGAGAGAGATTTAAGGTTGAGGAAAAGCATTAGAAGCATCGTCATGGTTTCAGCTTTATTAATTGTTGCAGGAGAAGTCATTTTCGTACGTTTGTGATCAGGTTTGGATCTCAATTTTACAAAGAAGAGAATTTGCAAGCACAAAGGAATAATTTAAATGTATTAAAATTATAAAAATCAAAATTTTAAAAATAGCGTCATTTAAATGATTTTTCCTCATAATAATTTTGTAATGTTTAGTTATCTTTTCCTTTTCTATTTATTAAGCTAGAGAATAAATTTTATTTAGTTTTTCATGTGGCTTTTGTTGCTCCAATGCTTCCTTGTGTATGTGGTGCTGAGGTTTGAACCCAGGTCCTTGCGCATGCCAGGCAAGCACTGTAACTGTTGAGCCACCACTCCAGCCCCGCTTTCCTGTTGTTTAAAGAGAGAGAGAATTAATTTTATTTGTGTTTTCATCTGGCCTTTGTTTCTCTGACACTTCATTGGGTGTGTGGTGCTGGGCTTCAAACCCAAGTGCTCACACATGCCAGTCACACACAATGCTACAAAGCCAATGTTTCAGTCCCAAGCTAAGTAAGTTCTATATGTTGTGATTACATTTGTGTCCCAATTTCACACAGACCAGAATTTGAAAGCAGAAGGGGACCTCTTGAAATCACCTACACCATCCTCCTCCCTGTGGTAGTGATGAGGGGTTTTTGAGATGTGGCCGGATTCTCTGCTCCCGCTGGTGAATGGAGTCTGGGCCTCTACAGACTCTAGCAGCAAAAATAGTACGCTTCTAGTGTTTGCAGCCATTCCCAGTTAAAACTGGGGATTTGAGCTGGCAGCAGGTGTCTGCAGCCGAAAGTGTTAGCAATTCTCCAGCTAAAAGCTGGGTGGTGCAGCTCTTGGTGTGGTGGAAATTCATCCCGGGAATTCAGCACCAATCTTCTGGGTTCTTGTCTCATGAATTTGAAGAATAAAATCCACGGACAAACACGGAAGGAGGAGTAAAAGGAGTAGGATTTATTTAGGAAAAAGAGCAGAGACTCCACAAAGCAGAGGGGTACCTGGAAGCAGGACACCATCTAATGGAGGTTAGGCCAGAGGTTATATTGATTTGGGGTATGAGCATAATTAACATTCATGCAAACCAGGCATTGAGAAATGCGTCAACTCCATTGGTTAAAATCTATGTAAAGTAGGCATTGAAACTGGTCAGGAACAACACTGGTTAAAACAAAAGGTGGCAAATACTTCCTAGTATCCACCAGTGACCACCCCCATCTTTTAGTCAGGGACTAGGGTGAGCCTCAAGGTCTTTTTGTATTTGAAGGCCCAGGGCAAGCCTGTCAATCACACTCTGCCTCTGCCAGCTAGCTCTTGGATAGGGGCCCTCTGTCCCGACTACCAAGCCATTTCACTGTCTGTCTCATTAGCATCTTACCCAAAGCACTGGTCCTTGCTCTTCTGCAGTCCTCACTCTCAGCCTTCTCTGTTTACTCAGATGGTGCCTTGATCACCTGTTTTGTACTCCATATGCCAGGCCAGGCTGCTGCTGTTGACAGAGGAATTAATTTTTTTATTTGTTGGAGCTGAAGCTAACTTGGTCCATAGCCCTCAGCTGTTCCCTGATACCTTGAGTTCCCGGCATCTTCCTTTCACACTCAGTGAATGTGCTGTGCTGCTGTCTTGGCACATGTGTCAGCTGGGCCACCACAAGCAGGGAGGTTTGTGTTCAGGGCTGCACCACTGTGGGAGGAGCATGTAAAGTTTGCCAGCAGTAATAGACTCCAGCATCCTCAGCCTCCACCCTGCTGATTTTCAGTGTGAAGTCAGTCCCTGACCCACTGCCACTGAACCTCTCTGGGATTCCATCATACCTGTGGGAAGCTGCATATATTAGCCCCTGTGGAGCCTGGCCTCCCTTGCATACAAGCCAAAACAAAGCATTAATTCCACTATCTAGGAGGCTCTGACTGGACCTGCAGGAGATGGAGGCTGACTCCCCAGGGGTGACAGACAGGGACTGAGGAGTCTGGCTCAGCACAGCATCCCCACTGGATCCTGAAATAATAGAAAAGAAAGGTTATATAGATAAATTTTGAGGCTTGTTTATATTTTATCATTTCTAATGTATTTCTGATTATTTTTCAATTTTAATCACCCAAACCATCAATTTTAGGAAGGTGTTAAGGTATTGCAAGCTATAAGAACATTTCTTAAATTTACCTTCCACTTCCTCATCTTCTAATAGACAATCTTTATCAGAGACCTGGTACTTGTTCCTTTTGGAATCTTCCTCTCTCTATCTCAGTTCCCAAAACAACTTCCCTCATCCTGGGGGGCAAGACTTGCACATCTCACAGGTGGGCAGAGCACACATGGGCAGCTGGGGCTCCAAAGCTCACCCCCCTCCCTATTCTCCTTCCTCATCTCCCTCTGTCTTCACCAGGGATCCAGAGGTCAGCAGCCCCAGGATCTGAGCAGGGAGCCTCATTTGGGTAGCTGAGCTGAGGAGTCCTGGTGAGTCAAGACAGGTTAGAGCTGAGAGCTGAGGTTTTATCTCAGACTTGCAGGAAGTTCCTCCCTAGGGAGCAGCATGCAAATCCCCTGGTGGGTGCTGTGGAGTGGAATGATAAAGGGGAGGGAATGGCCTGTCTTGTGAGTCTAGGCACATGAAATGTCTTCTATACTTGGAGGAAACCCAGTAGGGATAAATGTTATGCTTCCTGTGGCAGTGGGCAGGAGGCCCCATCATGAAATCCTGGGTCTATAGGAGGACATGGTGCACATGGCCTGCCACCCTAAGACAGCATCAGACCCAGGATATGAGGTGTGCTTGGAGATTTGCTCTGTTCTGGGGAGTCCAACCTGCATGGCTTTCTCCCAGGCACTGGGAGAGGTTTACTAATCCCAGTGCACCAATGCTGATTAGTTCAATCTTCTTTTTCTTTTGTTATCAGAGATTAAACCCAGGGGTTCTTAACCACTTAGCCACATCCCTAGCCAGTTTTATTTTTTATTTTGAGACAGTGTCTCACTAGGTTTCTTAGGGTCTCACTAAGTTGCTGAAGCTGTCTTTGGACTTGTAATCCTCTTGCCTTAGCCTTCCAAGCTGCTAGGATTACAGGCTTTTGCCACCTCGACCAGTTGATCTGAATTTTCTTCCAGCAACAGCATGCAGGTAAGCTATGTCAAGAGCTTCGGAAGTCTCCTGTTAACAGGAGATATATAAGAATGCCAGGAACAGGGTTAGCATAGTCTTTTCTTGGGCCTACTGAATGAAATCACTGTAGTTTCATAAACATGGCTCAGGCAAAACAAAAGAAAATCTATCTTTCAGCCAGAGATCCAGTGGCCCTGTTTAAGACAAGAGGAGAAGCAGCCATGTCCCCCTGAGATGATGAATGTGAAATTCCAGAGGTAGATTTATAAACTGGTGATTATCCTCTCATACTCTTCTTCATGTGTATAACAAATGAGAGTCATAAAACTTTACTCAAGAGAAGAAATCCCTGAGGTCACTGGACTGTGTGGACAAGGGAGGATTCTATGTTTGCTTTTTCTGAATGATGATAGAGAATTCTTTCCCCATCTGCTATTCCTGTCAGGGACGCTGGGCAGTACCAGTCACATGCCCAGAGTTTCAAAGGAGATCCCTGTGATAGAACAGAGTAGAAACCTGTGTCTGGGTGATTCCATCTGCCCTGATGTTCTCCTGGGCCTTGCTTTAAGGTGATCAATGGAGACAGGGGCCTGGGTCCCTCTACTTAGTGACATTAACTTTATATTTCCTTCTGCAAAGTTGGAGAGGTTGAGCCTGGTAAGTTTTTATTCAAGAAGGCTGTAGTACTTTTTCTGATAGCCTCAGTCACCTGACACTCCTCCTCCACAGTGTGGATCCTTGGTGTGTGGGCCAAGGAACAAGTGATTATCCTGCCATGGTTTCTCTCGGGACAAATACAACTCTATAGTTGTCCTCCTGCTCTGAGAGTGCAGGTACTCTCTGAACACTGTCAGTAGCTGGTGTGTGCATGGTGGCATCTCTGGATTTTCAGGCTCCCTTTCCCCGTGGGCCTGATCTGAACGAGCAGAAACAAGTGAAATGGAATAAATGAAGTGGAGCTCATTGGAGCAGGCAGAAAAGAGAAGTTGAGGTTTTTGTCAATGACCCCAATGGTGGGACAACTTATTAGAAAGTGGGTTGGGCATATTTGCCTGTATTTCTTATCCTTGTCCTTAGAAGTTAGGAATTTCTTCAAATCTTACACTGGGTGGCGCTCAAGTATTCTGGGACTACAGCAATTCCAGGTGAAGTTTGAAGGCGATTATAAAAGCTTGTTCTAGCTCGGTTTCAAGATGGCGATCTGAAGACAAAAGGCTTCCCCTGCACCCCCGCGACTGATCAGGATTTCTCCAGCTTCTCACCAGTATTTTGAGGTGCGTTTGGGGGATTAGCATTGTGAATCACCAGTCCTAATCTTAGCAGTGGTTTTGAGAAATAGAGACTTAGGAGCGACCAGGGATTCTTTGTTCTGTTCCGTCTCTGCTGAGAAGCGCTGCCGAGGCGGGGGCTGGCCCACCTGCGGGGCAATTGCACTCTCCCGCCTACATTCCCCCCTGCCTGAGTCACATCAGCACAGAAAACAGCACAGCTTTAAAAACAGCGTTCTGGCGAGGGCCCTTCCCAGACCTGCGCTCTGTCTGGCAGCAAGATCAGTGACTGGAAATATCGTTAATACAATCACAGAGCAGCGGTTTGTGCGGAAGAGGTGGTGCGGGAACTGCAAGGGCGTGGGAGCCGAGCAAGCGTCCATCTTTTGTCCGCTTGCTAGTTACCACACTCCCAGCCCGCTCGATCAGGACAAGACCTCTTTGGGACTGCAAAGCAAACTCTAAATACTCCGTCAGGAAGCAACGGAGATCAAAGGTGGAAACGGGACCAGAAGGCTTGGCTGAAGCCCTAAAGAAGTTGTGGGAGCAGCGAGGGAAAAGGAGCATCCATCTTTAAAACCACACTCCCTGTCCTGGACCCGCCTCCCCGGGTCTGCAAAACAGGCTCATAAAACTGTGCCTGGATCCAGCAGCTGAACACAGGCAGACTTGGCAAAAGGTGGGGTCCAGGGCCTGAATCCTTCTCTCATAAAGGAACTGGGGTTCAAGGCTCTGTCCTCCCACCATAGACAGAAGGTCTTTCACAGCTCGGAACAGCTGACCCCCACCTCTGGGATCACAGAAGTCATTTTCGACAACTACCAGCAGATGGAGCTCTGATAATATCTTCTGACTTTCAGATCCCCCTGAATCCAGCTTCAAAAAAATTAAAACTTGTCATATCCAGCCAGAAATAGAAGATCCATTCCCTGAAAGGACCAGAGACACTCATAATATCGATACTTCCAGGGTTTTCCTATTAAGTATTTTTTTCCTCCCGTTTTTTTTTTTTATTTCGACTTCATTTTCTAGGTGTGTACCAAGGCGACATCTGGTGGAGTTTACTGGTTCTCCAATATATAAAAACTCTAGCGGTTTTTACTTCTCTGTTATGCTAACGTCGAAGAGCAGTTAACCCCTACTCTTCCCTTTCTTTTTTCTTTTTAATTTTTTTCCCTTTTTTTCTCTCTCCTGTTAGGGCGAAAATTAACAATAGTAGTTCTTCTTATTTTGGTAGTCTGTTTTTAAGGTTTCTTTCTCTTTTCCTTTTTTTCCTATTTAGCATATCTCTGATTCCCTCTTACCCATCCGTCCTAACCCTGTTTTCATTCTTGAGAAGAAGGACTCTGGTCAGTGCATAAAGTAATTGAAATATTTTATGCCTGAAAAGCATAATTCTCAGGGAACACTTCTTCCCTTAAATTTTAGCAATAACCCAAATCTTGCCAATAACCCTTTCACCCTTCCTATATTAGGCCACAGCTATCCTAGCTTCCCCTCGGATCTGTACCTTCTTTTCTATTTCTTTCCTGCTTTATTTCAAATTTAGTAAATTTTTTCTGTTCAATTTCCTTTTCTCTTCGAATGTTTTCCCCTTAACATTGTCTTGTTCTTTCTACAGCAAATTCTTTAACTCCTCCACTTTCTCACTGTACATAATTGGTATATATAAACTTCTCAATTTCACCGGCATTACCCCCACTTTCTGACTCCAAATTAGTTAACTCACTTTAACCCCCCATTATTAAGACTGTGTAAATATTACTGCGGTAATTGTTAATCTGAGTAACACGTATTTGTTCCTGAATTTTGACATATGTAATAGTAATTTTCTAGTATGACCAAAAGTATTGATTATTACTAACACTAGTTGCATAGGCTGAATTTGATAGTTCATTATAGTGGATGCTAAATAACTAATTTACTACTGTTTATTGTAAGCTTTAGTTGTACATATTGTTAATTTGCTACTAGCGCATGAGGTGTTGGAATTCTGTAAGGGTAACAAATAGTTCAGAGTAAAAGGGGTCGTCTTTTGAAAACAACTCTCCTGACAAAACCCCATTTCAAATAAGGGTTGGGACGGATCTCCCAACCCAACAGCTTAGTCCTTAAGGCAGAAGACAGGAAAAAAAACCACAGAACCTGTATTGCTCTCACAAAAGGTTCATCTGGTAAATAAGAGAGAAGAATCTCTTCAAGCATGAGAAATAAAACTCGAAGAGGTTCACAACAATCCCAAAACTCCCCTGATAAGGGGGCTATGGCCAGGGACCGGGATGAAAATCTAGAACAATATATCAATGAGCAGATAACAAAAAGGATCATCGAGTTAAAAGAAGAGATAATGAAGGGAATAACGGAGAAAATCCAAGATATGAAAGACTCGATTATCACAGCAATGGATTCTCTCAAAAAGGAAGTTACAGACCTCAAATCTGTAGTCAATGACATGAAAGAGACCATGCAAGAATTTAATAATAGAATAACTTCAGTAGAAAATAGAACCTCTGCCAATGAAGAAAGAACCTCCGAAAATGAAGACAGGTTGATCAAGCTAGAGCTCACAGACATCAAAAAAGAAAAAAATTGAAAAGTTTGTTCTAATGCTTTATAGATGAAAAACACTGTTCCACAATTGTCAGAACAGGCAAAATAAAGTAGGATATCACCTTGATTAAACAGACAAATTAAAACTTATTTGTCAGTAAAATTTTTGTTTAATGGTAAACTTTGAAGCTCAGTGAATAATTTGCTTGTAACATGAAATACCCTTAGATGTCAAATATATTCAGTTGAGTAATGTAATTTAATGGTTTTCTGTATCTTGTACTTGCATAGTGTGTTCTTTCTATAATTTTTTAATGATGGAGGGACAGTGAGAGAGAAAATTAATTTTATTTATTTATGTGGCCTTTCTTGCTCAGACAATTCATTGTGTACGTGGTGCTATGGTTTAAGCCTGTGTGCTGGTGCATGCCAGGAAAGCACCATAACCACCTAGACAGCTCTCTAGCCCTGTGATTTAATTTTTAATCATGACTTCACAATTACACATCTGAATTCTACACAAAACATTCCACTCTTATTTCCACTGGTTTTCATTCATACTCAAGTTACTCTTTCATTTTAGGATGCCAGTTACCTGTGACTGTGTGGACTCTTGGTCTTTATACAACCACCTGTGAGGGTCCTCCTTGGTGTACGGTGGCCGTGCTTCCTCGGAGGGATTATCGCATGGGCATTTACCAGTGAGGCTCTTCAACTGATTGCAGTGATGGCAGGCCTCTTGCTCTCTCCACCATGCAATTTTGCAATAAAATTTTCACAGTGTTAGTGTCAGCCACTGTTTTCTGGGGAAATGTTGCTTTTCTCCCTCTCCATCTGCCAATTTGCTCGGGGCTCTCTTGCAGGCCCAGCTTTTGGGGGAAGACAGTTTCTAGAGTCTTCTATTCACCCCACACCATAAGGGCTACTTGACCTTGAACCAGTCGAATCAAACCCAGGCCTAATCTGCTCATCTCCTGGGCATCCACCCATGCAGCTGTGGACCCATTCAGTTTCAGGGGCAGTGGGTCAGGGACAGATTTCACTCTCACCATCAGCAGCCTGCAAGCTGAAGATGTGACAGGTTATTAATATCAGGAGTGGGTTAGTGCTGCACCCACAGTGCTTCCTGCCCTGGCTGAAGGTCAAGTGTTTGCTGCCCCAGCTGCTTCCTCCTCACTCACAGAGCGCTGAACTTTCATACCTCCTCTCTACCTGAGAGGTCACATTTTTTAAATTTAGAGTTGAGTATTTTTACAATCATAAATGCATGTAAATTAACAATATGCTATGCATTTGATCATAAATCCAGACATTGCCCACACCACAATGTCTGGATTCTTCTATATTTTGCCACTAACAAATATAATTATCTGTGTGTATGCACATATAAGATTGTAAATTTATAGAATTAATTGATTGTGTACGTACTATTTGACTTCTGCAGGGGGTAAATATTATGCCTCTTTGTTGGATGAATCCCTAGATCCCTCCGTGTTTCCCTTATCCTTCCCCCTGCTTCTCTCCACTTCCCCACTCCAGGTCTATGGTTCCCTTAGAATATGTATTGCTGTGTCCTTGGTTGGTCCAATACATAAGTTTGAGTACCTTTCATCCACACCTGGATTTAGCTCCAGCCTCCGCAAATGAGTGAAATCATGGGGCCGTTGGCTCTCTGGGTATGGCTAACTTCACTTTTCATGATTTCTACCATTGCAATCCATTTACCTTCAATAAGGCCGCAAAATTATTGCTTCTAATATTTCAGTTGAACACCATGTATACATACAAATATATAAACCACAAGTTTTGGATCCATTTGTCCAGTGAGTGTCAAGTGAGTTGGCACCATATTGCTGTGTCACTATAATGTGATGACTATAACTTCTCTGGGAAAATACCCAGAAGAGGAATAGCAGGGTTGCGTGGTGAATTCATCCCTCATTTTTGGATGATTCTCCACACTGCTTTTCAGAGGGGCTGTACCAATCTGCAGTCACACCAACAGTGTGCTAGTGTTCCTATCTCCCCATAACCCCTCCAGCATCTGTTACTGTTTCTATGCTTCATCTTTGCCAGTGTTCTGGAGTGAGGTGAAATATTAATTTAGTTTTAATTTGCATTTCTCTGTTCATCAGTGATTTAGAGCATTTTCTAATGTATTCATTGGCTTGCTTAATGTCCACTGTTGCGAAGTTTCTGTTTAGCTCTCTGGCCCTTTTATTGATTTATTGTTAGTGTGTTTTATTTGAAGGTTTTTGAGTACTTTGTAAATTTTGGGTATTGGTCCACTGTTGGAGGAATTACATACCATGATTATCTCCCAGGATGTCTGTTGATAATTTAGACAGTTCCTTGGTTGAGCAGAAGCTTTTTAGTTTAATTGCATCCAGCTTATTTAATTTTTGTTCATTTTTTATTCCTTAAAGTTGGTCTTGCAAATAGGAGGGAATCACTGTCATACAATCCAGAATAAATGTATATGACAGAGCAAGCCAAGACTGTTTCCATTCCATGGTTTCCCCCTTTGAGTTCCCCATAACCTCAAGGTATATGAATTTTTACATGAGCAGGGGTACCTTGCTTATGATGCTGCAGGACAAAAGGAGGGTGGCATGAAGGGTGAAGGGATATCATGGAGGCTGGAGAGAGAGAATATGGGGGAATCGACTTAGTGGGGAACCTTCAACTTCCATGAGAAGTCCAATCAACTCATTTATTTTTTACCTGAATTCTTTCACTGTGGGAATCTTGTGAAAGTCTTTGCCTACACCCAAATGCTGTAGTATTGGTCCTAAATTTTCTTCTAGCAGTTGTATGGTAGCTGGTTTACTTCCTATTTGCTGGATCCATTTTGATTTGATTTTTGTGCAAGGTGAGAAATAAGGATCTAATTTCAACTTCTTGCAAATACCTGTCCAGTTTTTCCAACATCATTTGTTGAATAGGCTACTTCTCATCCATGTAATATTTTAATATCCCTTAGTCAAAGATCAGGTGTTTAAAGATTTGTGGCTGTGTCTCAGTCTATTCTTTCTATTCCATTGGTTTTCATTCGTAATTTGATACCAGTATCATGCTGTTTTTTGTTATTACAGTTGTATATTACAGTTTTAGATATGATATTGTGAATCCAACTGTTTCATCTTTCTTGCTTGGTAATGTTTTAGCTTTTCTGGGTTTCCTGGTGTTCCAAATGAGTTTGAGAATTGCTTTTCTTTTTTTTTTTTTTTTTTTTTTTTTAGTTAAGAGTATATAGAGATACAAATGAGAGGGAAACATTACCAAACCATCAATGACCAATGTATATATACATAGTTATCCAGGGGTAATGCCAAAACATGGGTGATCACCTTGGGTTTCACCTGTTGCAGTTTCCCCCAGAAGAACTCTTCCATTAAATGGGTATCTCGTAGAGGAATAACATCTGCTACTGAGATGGTTTCCCTATATTCCCATTCTCTAGTATCCTAGGAGTTCTTCAAATACCCTCTCCCCACTCCACTCCCCCTCCCTACGCCTCCAAGTATTCTAGAGAGCCATCCCCCTATTACGTTGAGAATCATAAAATTTGAAGTTATTGTTAGGTTAGTCATTTAACCTACTGCTTCCCCATGTATTCTAGCTTCCACAGATGAGAGAAACCATTCGGCCCTTGAGTCTCTGAGATTGGGATACTTCACTTAGCATAATTCTTTCCATCTCTGTCCATTTGATTTCAAAAGCCATAATATCGTCTTCTCTAATGGCCAAGTAGTAGTCCATTGTATATATGTACCATAGTTTTTGTATCCACTAATCGAGTGAGGGGCATCTGGGTTGGTTCCATAGTCTAGCAATAATAAATTGAGCTGCTATAAACATTGAGAAAGCCACATCACTATAATATGCTGATTCTAACTCCTTTGGGTAAATACCCAGGAGTGGGATAGCTGGGTCATAAGGTGGTTCCATCCTTAATTTTTTAAGGATTCTCCACACTGCTTTCCATAGTGGCTGAACCAGTTTGCACTCCCACCAGCAGTGTAACAGTGTTCCTCTTTTCCCATAGCCCCTCCAGCATCTGTTATTGTTAGAATTTTTCATTTTTGCCACTCTAACAGGAGTGAGGTGGTATCTCATGGAAGTTTTGATTTGCATTTCCCTTATAGCTAATGATGTAGTGCATTTTCTCATATATTTATGGGCTCTCTGGACTTCCACTGGAGAGAAGTACCTTTTGAGATCTTTAGCCCATTTATTGATTGGATTATTTGTGATTTTGGAGTTTAGTTTCTTTAGTTCTTTATATATTCTGGATATTAGCCCTCTGTCTGAGGTGTAGCAGGCAAAAGTTTTCTCCCATTCTATAGGTTCTCTCTTGATGCTCTTGACTAGATCTTTAGATGTGCAAAAGCTTTTTAGTTTAATTGCATCCCATTCATTTATTCTTAATTTTTACCGCTTGAGCCATGGGAGTTTTGTTAAGGAAGTAGCGGCAGACTCCTATATGGTGTAGTGATGACCCTACTTCTTTTTCTAGTAAGTTTAAAGTTGTTGGTTTAATATCCAGGTCTTTGATCCATTTTGATTTAATTTTTGTGCAGGGTGAAAGATAAGGATCCAGCTTCAGATGTCTACATATGGCTGTCCAGTTTGTCCAACACCATTTGTTGAACAGGCTATCTTTCTTCCACACTATGCTTTTGCCCCCTTTATCAAATAAAGATATGGGGGTTTGTCTCAGGATCTTCTATTCTGTTCCACTGATCTTTGGTTCTGTTTTGATACCAATACCAAGCTGTTTTCACTACTACGGCTCTGTAGTATAATTTCAGGTCAGGGATTGAGATACACCCTATTTCTTCCTTTATGTAGAGTAGTGTTTTGGCTAGTCTGGGTCTCCTGTTATTCCATATGAACTGGCAAATTGCTTTTTCTATATCTGTGAAGAATGCCATAGGTACCTTCATGGGGATTGCATTGAATTTGTATAGGGCTTTGGGTAGAATGGCCATCTTCATTATATTGACTCTGCCTAACCATGAGCATGGAATGTTTTTTCCATCTACACAGGTCTTCTGTAATTTCTTTTTTTAGTGTTTGATAGTTTTCTTTGTAGAGGTCCTTAACATCCTTTGTAAGGTTAATGTCCAAGTATTTCTTTTTTTTTTTTTTTTTTTTTTTTTTTTTTTT
>PVKS010004655.1:0-91275 GCA_004027875.1 Aplodontia rufa
CACATTTATTAGAAGTATATAGCGATACAGGATACAGATGAGGGGGAAACATTGTCAAAACAGTAGCAATCAATGTGTATAAACTTTGTTATCCAGGGGTAATGCCAACGCATAGATAAACTACTATGGGTTTCATCTGTTGCAGTTTCCCCCAGAAGAACTCATGTGTTAAATGGGTATCTAGTGTAGGAATAACATTGGCTTCTGGGATGGTTCCCCCATCTTCCCAATCACCAGACTCCTATGAGTTCTTCATATACCCTCCCCCCTCCCCATCCCCTTCCCTCCACCTCCAAGTTACCTAGGGAGCTTTCCCCCTGTTGCACTGAAAGGATGATGGTGATTTTGATTGTAGAAATGGAAATATTCTGTAGTCTTCAAAAATCACTCAACGTTTATGTTATTTTTCAGATACTGCATCATTTATTTCAAGAACATGCTTTTCACAGGACTGAATGATTTTGTTATAAAACATAATTTCTCAGTCCGGGCTTGGCTACTACTGGCTCTTAGTCATTTTTTATCCTTATTAATTTGTGTAAATAAAGCCAATTATAAAGAGAGTACTTTCATTACCGTTTGCTCATTAGCAATAAATGCAACATAGTGATACATACATACATACATCACAGTAAAGTTAGTTTAGATTTCACATGCAGGTCACATTCAGTTGAATTGTGTTTGCCAGTGAATATTTTCTAAAGAACAGAAGTGATTAAATTTACAAAATAAAGCCTAAACCTGAAAACTATAAACCAGTAATCTGAAAAAGTACATATTGAATAAAATTTTCTTATAAACTAAGATTTCAGAAAAATGTACTAACAATTTTTTTCCTAAGAGGGGAAAAAGAATTATCTAACAGAACTCCTGTTTTCCTACTGTGATCTACATACACATTCTCTTTAAGCCAAAAGAATTAGAGTAGAAAGTTTTATACTTCCTAGAAAACTTGTTTGATCTGTGGATTTAATCCTATATGATAAAAATGTTCCAAGAATGAAATACAGAGTATAAATCCTTAGCTGTATTGTAAATGCTTTGGCATGCAGATGTTTTTTCCATTTTTAAATGAAAACCAGATTTATTTATAAGTAGCTTTAATTTCATTCTCGAATGGAATGGAACAAGAGTATCATATGTTCTGAATTAGGATCTTACTCACATCCCATATCAATTATGTAACTCAAATGCAAGACAACTTAATTGTGTCAATCATATTCCCCTGACAAGATCATTAAATGTTAACAGAGAGCTTCCAACTTTTAACAGCCATAGATTTAAAAACTATAAGTTATCCTATGAAAAATATAGATGCATCATGAAACTTCAGTATAAGTATTATAGCTTCTGATTTCTAGTAGTAATTTTTGAAATGAGAATATAGTGAATGCAAAAATCTTCTTAAAAATTTGTCACAAGAATACGCCAAGCCCATAGATAACCCAGAAAATAAGCATACCCAAAAGATCTTAACTGAAATTTATAGTAAATCAAACCCTAAAACAAAATCATATTGACCTTATAGAAAAAATACTGCTATGTAACCCTACCTGGAAATAAACTGCCCTAAAAAATAGTAAAGTCAATTACCATAATAACATTTGTTTCATAATTATTTTACAACATTAAGCTTTGATGATTTTAGTGTCTTTTAGCCAATTAATATAGTCACTTATTGTTTCAAGACTTTGAAATCTAAAATAAGTTAATATTAATGATATTGAAAACAACATGAAGTTGTTAAAAAGATGTGTAATTTTAACACATAAGACAGATGATGCAACCTAGCCACAGTATTTTGTTAAAAATGTTTCTGACACAAATGACATTTTAATCAATTTTCTACTAATATGAATGAGATAAAAGTAAATTTTAATTTTGTTTTTAAAACAAGTCAGAAAAAAACCCAATAAATGGCGATTGATTTAAAATGAAGTTGATAAAAGGATCAGTTTAGAGACAGAGGACCAGTTTCAATATTAGTTCTGCCACAAACTACTTTGTTTCTAAAACTGTATGTGTATCTATAAACCTTTCTCTTTCCATAAAGACATAAGATAATAAAAAATGTAAGTCACCAAATTCAGGACCAAAAAATGGAAAACACATGTGACAGACAACTACTAGAATTAACGTAGGTTAATGATACATTCAGATTTGACTCTGAGCTTCTTGACAGTGTGAGGAAAAGAAAGAAAGAATATATATATATATTCTGTGGAAATTGTTAATTCTCCATATTTACCCTGTACTATAAGCTTATAAGCATGTATATGTACATTATCTTATTTCCCAATAATTTTGCTAAGAAGGCAATACTGGTAATTCAATGACACCCAGGTAAAGAAATCTAAGGCTCAAAGTTACATGGTGAAAAGAAGTAAATGCCTGAGGTTATTAATATGAAAAGGATAGAACATGAGTCTTCACTCTTAGTTGAGCATTCTTCATTCTACTTCACATTGCCTTAAATTCTTAGCTCTCCATATCATTATTATTTTTTTAAGAAGAGGAAGGAATCAAGGATGACCTTTTTTTTCTTTTAAAGAGAGAGAGAGAGTGAGAGAGAGAGAAAGAATCAAATTTTAATTTATTTTTTCATCCAGCCTTCATTTCTCCAACACTTAGTTGTGTATGTAGTGCTAGGGTTTGAACTCAGGTCCTCACACATGCCAGGCAAGTGCTCCAACCGCTAAGTCACCACTCCAGTCCCTTAGCTCTATATTATAAAACATATTTCTCACATAGAATTTAAATAATGGAAACTGTTCTCATATTTCCACAGCAAATATAAAATTCAATTTCACATAGCTATTTCTTATTGAAATCAGTTTTCGAACTAAGAGCATAAAATCAACATGTAATTAGATAAAGCTGAAGATAAATCAAAGTAGTTGTATCAGATCTGATAATGAATGTGTAAACCTCATGAACTGTAAAGTACTATACAAAGACACTACCTTCTAATGATGAGAAAACATTCAGGACTTTTACAGCATTTATTCAACCACATTTTTTTGATGGTTCCTATTCAGATCTAAAGCAAAAAGACTTTCCAATATGTATCTGCATTTATCTAAGTAGAATTCCTTAATAGAAACCATGTTATCAAAATTAAAAACTAAATTTTAAAAACATTACCTGCAGTTATTGGTAATAAAATCCAAATATATAAATCTAAAAGTCTGTTGGGTTCTGTGTTGTGATTTGAAAACTGTATGAAGTAACTTTACAATGAAAAGGATTTATCCTGTTGTTTCAAGTTCATTTTTCTAAAAAATTTCTTGGTCTGCATAGGGAAAAGCAAAGCATAATTTGGTTTTTCCCCATAAAAACCAGATAAGTCAATATAGTCTGTAGAACCCACTCATTTTCAAATAAAGGAAAAGAAAGTATATTGTGGTTTGACATTGGTTGTTTTATTGGCAAAAAACAAGGAATGAAACAATTAACTCCTTAAAAATAATTTTTTAATCATGCTGTATCACAGGAATCTCATATAGCTATGTTTATAAAACTTCACATTCTTTGTTACTATGATGCTGAGAAGAAAGAGCAGAATTATTACTTTCCTATGTCTAAGATCTTTACTGGCAGTACTTTCAACCTTCCCCCAGACCCCACCCCAACCTTTCACATCCTCAGAAATTTCTCCTTTACTCTTCTCCAAAATCCATCACAGACCTCTCTTGTCCTCTTTCATACCCTGGAGGAATACAAGGGCTAAATGTGGTGGTGCTTCAGATGGTCACAGCACAGTGCTTTGTACACTGGGTAATCAACAGACACCTGCAGAGTGTTAACTTCTCTATTACTACTCCACTCCACCTAATCTGTAACTGTCCAGAGGATAAGGAGTACATTTGTTTCACTCGCCACTAAAGCTTAATAAATATTCACTGAATGAATGAATAAATAGACACAATGTGAAATATTTTCCTTACCCACTATAGTCTCCAGTCAAAAATTCTGAAATAGCAGCAGGAAGCTCTGTTTTAATAATTAAAAGATAAGATGACATAGCTGCAAAAAGAATAAAAAGAACTTCTATTAGAATTTTACCATTTTAACCATTTGAAGAGTAATCTATCTAGGAACACTGATATCCATTAGAGCTGGAAGAAAGATTATGAAAGATTACCTCAAAATGTACTATCATATATATATATATATATATATATATATATATATGTATCAGGAATGGAGATAAGTAATTTTGTAGAGCAGAATAATTGGTAAGTATATTAAGTATCCTTTATTTTCATTTCAAGTCTAAAGCAAACAATTTAGATAAAAGGGTCTTGATGACAGACCATTTATAAATAAAATTTTGTTGGAAGTTTTGCAAAAATTCTCTTTTACATTTTCTCCTGTCTAAGGCATTAGAGGCTAGTTTAGTAACAACTGACAGAAACGAAGTTTAACAAATATGGCTAATAACTTCATTTGTTCTTTCTTATGAGGGAGAAATGCTCCTTCTAGAAGTCTCATTCCCTGTCTCTCACTTGTTCTTCCTCTCTTTGCTACTCACTCCCATACTATGAACACATGTTATTATAAGACAAAAATGGAATAAATAAGATATGTTGAAATTATCCTCTAAAACAGATTAGAAAGATTCACTAAAAACAATCAAGCATACTAAAGAGAACTTCCAATTTTTATTCTATTTCATTAATAGGGTTCATCTGTATTATGTAATCAGAACTTGAAGCTACATTATTTCTCACATTTCACCTGTCAGGATCCAAGAAATAACTAGCTTTTATATAGCACTGCAATAACTGTGATATTGTTGATATAGCTATAAAAATAAATTCTATAAACTTTCCATCATTAACATAGTTATAGAATACAGAACTCATTTATATGCAAATCCTTGAGCTTAAGCTTAAATAATGAAGTACATAAAAATCCACCTGATATGGAGTCAGAACCTCAGTTTAACACAGCAAAAATCTCTTTCCCCACAGATTAAGTATATGTTGAAAAAAAAAGAGCCAACGAGAAAATGTTCATGAAGAATAAAGAGTGTACTTTGTGTGCACATTAATTTTATTACTTATTTATATTTCAGGAAACATTTCGCTTTCTCCTTGGACCTATAAAACCAAGAACACAAATGCCAAGTCTGAATGATAAAAATCTGGGGGAAATTTAATGAAAAGGCTGAATAGTTTAAGAAGAATGTATATTTCTCAATTAATCTATTAAAAAATGAGGCACATTTCTCCATGATTACAATGCTGACCACTTTAAAGAAAAAAAAAAAGGAATCACATTAGTTTGTGTGTAAATTTGTATGAAGACAGACTGTCACATACACACACACACATTTTTCTTAGTAAAATAACATGCATCAAAAAAACACATGCATCTACAACAAATTTAGAACACTTAAATAATCACGTCTTTGTAATGAAAATAAACATATACATATTTTGCAATTCATGGCTTTTTCTTTTTCCCCAGAAGAAATATGGCTGTTGATTAAAATCCACTGACACATTTCTACTACTGATACAATACTACAATTGATTAGATGTGAAAACATGTTCTATATTGTTTATACTTATAAGGAAAAATACCATTAATTTGGTACAGAACAGAAGCAAGGTTTATATTAACATCCTCCACTCAAGGATTTGGAGTCTTTATCATATTTTATCTATTTCAAAGAACTATCCATATGATACAATGATAAAAATCATGAGCTGAATTTTTTGAAACTGGCCTAAACTACTTAGACAGACAGACAGACAGACAGACTAACGTTTAAACAAGGAATGCAGGCTTCCGACACAATGTAATTTATAATCTTCCCATCAGTCTTTCTTGCTTGGATTAATACAACACCATATGCATTTCTAAAGTTTCAGACATTCATCTCTTTCAGTAATTTGCTATTATTTCTTTTGGATCTTTCATGTAAAAAGCTTCAGTGAATATGATATCATATTTCTTTTAAATATACAATCTGTCATTCCTTCCAGAATTTCTATTAGCCCCTGGCTAATCATCTGATCACTTTTATCCTCTGTTGTAGCCTTAACTCTTCAGCTGGGAGTACTGTTTCATTAGATTCCAGTCTGAAGAATCATGTGTATTTTAAGAAATATGAACTCACCAAACACATGTTTCTCTCTCTCAGAAAAAAAAGAAGACCTCAGCATACAAGCCATGAGTATAGTAAAACATGCAAAATACTGCTTTTTTCTTAGAGAATGCTGGTATATGTTTTAAAAGCTACAAAACCACAGAGCTTATCATGCGGAAAACCCCTACTGATTAAGCAAGTAAAACAAAGACACTATCCTATTCTCTATCAAAATTATTTTTTCTTAACCACAAATAAACATTCATGCAAGGACTAGTACCTTAACATATATGATATATAATACAGAGAAGAAACAAAAAAGATCACCAAATATACATAAGGATAGGAAATAGATCTTAACTACATCCACATAGAAAGAACAATCAGCTCAATAAAATGAGCTGAAAAAGTTTCAAAGATATAATGTCAATAGGAAAGTTGATATATCCATTGTTTTTACCAAAGGGTAAAATAGCTGGTTGCCATACCTTTTGTCTCATGTCTCCTATTAATGGCATAAGGAAATGTTTAAAGACTTATCTTAGAGACAGGTCGTAAGCAAGAATTTGTAAATGATTATTGCTGACATCAATACATAGTATAGACTCCTAGTACAAGACATAACATGTTGTACTCTAAATTAATAGCTGTAACAGGGTCATACATAAGAGCCCCAGTTACGGTTAAATAGGTCTGGACTCCATATCATCAAAGGCAGTATTTGTGCTGGAAGATATACCTTGATGACAGTTATTCAGCCATTACAAATCATTTAGTTTCACCACATTAACTAAGAAGGTATTCTTTTCTCCTTCATTTTAAACATTACTAATAGAACTCATTTATAGAAACTATCCTGAGAAGGAAATTAAAAAGTCTGTCCACTTAGTCAAAACACAGAACTTGAAAACATTCTTTAAAAACAATGTGGAGAAACAACTGTTATATTAAGAGAGGACTAAAATAGGGTAAAATTTGATTAGGCAATAGTAATATATTAATATTGCCTTAATCATAAGGAGAAACACATGAGTTGAGATACGGAGGTTGGAGCAAAGTGGAAGGGCCTTTGTGGGTAGATCCACAAGAACAGCTAATCTTTTTATTTTGGGATGCCTATTATATGCTTGGCAGTATTGTAAATGATAAGGAAGTTACTTCCTCATTTAATTTTCACCCATACCTGAGAAGTAGATATTATTTATTTCACAGATGAAGAAATGAAAGCACAAAAAAAAAGCATTCTTCTAAGCTAGTGATAGCAAGTCCAGAAGCAAAGTGAAATAATCAACTAAAGCAAAGCAAAAATGAAGTCTACCAAGATGGGCCTGGTAGTGCATGTCTGTAATCCCAGTGACTTGGGAGGCTGAGGCAGGAAGATCACAAGTTCAAAGCCAGCCTCAGCAAATTACAGAGACCCTGAGTAACTTAGCGAGACCCTGTTGCAAAATAAGAATAAAAAATGGGCTGGGGATGTGGCTCAGTGATTGAGCACAGCTGGGTTCAATCATCAGTACCACCCCCCAAAAAGAAAACTATTAAAAAAATCGTTCTCCAGAGTTATTCTTCTGTATTTTTTCATCAGCTTCTAAACAACATACTGTTTGACTGCTCAGTTTAATAATGGTTCAAAGAAAGTATCTATAATAGTCAGAAGTTTTATCAATACTATAATTTTCATTTTACCTTGAGATATATTTTTCATGTTTCATTTATTTTGTACTGGTTTGATGAAGTGATTAAACCAAAATTTACTGTTTCCTGATAGAACTTTTTTGCATCTACCACTATGATTGGGTTGAATTTACAGCTATGATTATAGTTCTGAAGTTTCCTATTCTCACATATTTGAGATTTAACACTGCTTGGAAATCTAAAAAAATCAAATAAAAATCAATCCCTCTGTCCCCAAACTCTGTACTCTTAGAGACTATTTTTTCCCAGTGCTGTGAAAATGCTTCTCAATTTGTCACTAGTTAAACATGCAACGTTAAGGGGAAAAAAAAAGATTTATTAAATTTGGGCCTAAGAAATCATTAGTTTACAAAGACAATTATCCATTTTACTAAACAGTTAAAATACACGTGTGAAGAGAGGATTACTTATAGCTATTTTAAAAATAGAGTTAGGTTTTCAGCACTTGGGAGAAATTCAGCAACTTCTTAAAGGATTACTTAGTCATTCCTAAACAAACAAATGTACTATGGGAGGAAATAATAAGTTTGCCTTTTCATTTAAGAAATACAATTTTATTTCAAGCTTGCTTTTAGTCATGGATAATAACTGGTTTATTCAACATGTCTTATTAACCTGGTGTTTCCACTAAATGTCTTTAAGTGCCACTGAAATTCTATCCAAACTCAAATACTATATAATCTCTTTTTTTAAACTCTGAAAACAATGTCTTTTCCCTAATTTGTGCATAAATGGAAATGAAAATGTATGGTGGAAAATGTACCCCCACTACCTTAAAAAAATTCTTTGTTTTATCACTTATTAAAATCTTAAGTTTAAATAAAAAAATGACAGAAAATCTACTACTTTGAAAATCTTCTAAACTGTAATAGAAATCATTAGTAAGAAACACATTGTTTTGGAAACCTCTTTAAAATAACATCTTACTAGTAAATTTTTTTCAAAGAAAGTAATTGTGAAAAAGACTTTCCTTCCAAGTTCCCTGTACTTCTATTCTAAGCCAGTGTTTTCTAGAATTTCAGGACAATACTATTCAGGCTCAAAAAAAGCTCTTTTGACTACAGATAAACTGACCGGCAGATGGCGATGTAACAGCGCACCCAATCCCAATTTCCCAAGGGACAATAAGAACTGAAATGCACAATACATCTGAAAGACTCTTACTACTTTCACTACCGTCCTTCCCCTTTTCCCCCACCAAAAGCAGAGGAAGAAAGTAAACCCAACTTATAAACTATTAAATTGTAAATCTGTCAAATACTAAGAATGAGATATTTTTATAGTTCAAAATTGAAAATTATTTTATTTATACCTTCCTGTTTATAAGATTTAGAAATTATGCTAAGTACATAAAGGATTGTTGGGTTTCTTTTACACCCTGGATTTGGAAACTGAGTGGTTAATCAAGGCTGCTAGAGTAAGGTTTGTGTATTCTGTGCTAGACTAGAAAATCTGGGTTATTTGAAGCAATTTAAGGAGGCTTCAGTAAGGCTGCTAATGTTTATGGTTCTCCTTTCACAATATACAACAATGATAAAATATTTAATCTTTGAGAAACTGAGGCTTTGAAGAACTAAGAAAAGAATATGCTATCTGTGGTGGTCCTTCATATTTATAAAAACAAAATGAGAATTTTAACATACTCCTAGGAGTCACACTCAACCTTCCACATTTTGAGTTGGGCAAGATATGAAACAAGAAATAACACAAATTGACTTCACTTTTATCATGACTTGTAAGAGGTAATAAGACTCACTGGCTTAATTAAAATGAGTTTGGGTTTACTGTTTCATTTCTAGTGATATTCTAGTCTACCGAATAGTCATTCTCCGGAGTGCAACTGAATATGAAACTAAATACCTTAGTTTTTACGAAAAGAATCAATGAATGTAACAAAGTAAGAGAAACTATGTGGTAAACATCTACTCTTATTTTTTCTAATTTTTTTTAAGAGAGAGAGACAGAATGAATTTTATTTATTTTTTCATCTGGTTTTTTTTTTTGTTTTTTTTGGCACTTAGTTGTGTATGTGGTGCTGGGGTTCAAAACTGGGCACTGAGTCACTGTTCCAGCCCACAATTATTAAACCTTTTATAGTCAACTAATCAAATTTAAATTCTCTAAGTCAGAATTTTGTTCCCTGTAACAGCATTAAATATTACAATTTTCAGATGCCTCTTTTCTGTGTCCCAGCAGCAATGGCTCTCAGCAAATGATTCTCCAGCTTCTGAGGAAATGGGCAGCCTATTTCAGGCCCCCAATTTGTAACTGTTGAGAGGAGATCAGGAATCACTTTTAAGTAATATTTTACCATATGGCTCTTAATTTTCCAAAAGCAAAGCTTTTTATCACCTTAAAATAAGAGTCCTAAATTCAGTGAGTTGTAGTTTTTCCATTATAAAATGTACAGATTATCTGACAACAGTTGATTTTTTCATCATATTAGTATCCTGTGAGTAACACCTGGTGCTTGACTGATCTTGAGAAACAGATTTTCTGTGAAGTTCAGAGAGTAGATTCTTTCTGAAAGAAACTATATGCTCACTTATTTACTCTGGTCTTCTCTTTCTGGTCAATCAATCCTCTTTTTCCTCCAAGGGATACTAAGTTAGGTCATGAGCTTTCCCCTCTGTCCCTTTTTCTTTTATTTCTCCCTTTCTTTCTATAATAAATATTACTTTCTATGTACTAGTAGTTGGGATATAAATACATTAGCAAATTACTTTTATTTATGAAATATAGTAATAGAGGGAATAAATGGGTCTTTGCTAAAAAATTCATGCAACAGCCAGGCATGGTAGTGCACACCTGTAATCTCAGCAGCTTGGGAGGATGAGGCAGGAGGATCATAAGTTCAAAGCCAGCCTCAGCAACTTAGTGTGACCTTATCTCAGAATAAAAAATGAAAAGGACAGGGGATTTGGTTCAATGATTTAGAGCTCCTGGGTTTAATCCCCAGTTAAAAAAAAAACCATAAACAAAACAAACAACAACAACAACAAAAACTCCCCAAGAATCCATGCAACAAATATTGACCAAGAACAATTTACAATCATTTTGCTTTAAAGGTTTGCCTGTTCTATTTTTTTCCATAGATTTATCAGGGACATTATAGCTTAAGAAGAAGGAGAAACATTTAAATGTTACAAAAAATAAAAGAATTAGGAATATTAAACTAAGACATTATCACCTAACTGAAAATAAAGCTGTCTCCTCATTGACTGTTCCTATTTTAAAATGTTAATGTGTGAATTAATATGCCTCCCAAAGTACCAAATTAGAATCCAAATATTTGAGTAAGAAGGGACTATGAGCTCCATACTTTTCACCCTCAATGATTTAAACAAGAGAAAATTAAAGCCAAGAAAATGTGTGAGTGAGGTCCCTAAGGCATACCTATCCAAAGGCAGAGACTTGGAGTAGACAATTCATGGTACCTGACTTCTAACCCAGTGCTCACAAGCAGAGACTCACAAGAGTAAGCTTTAAATTCCATTATAATGAAGGAATAATTTATGCACATCTGGCTAAAAGAAAACTCTCTGAAAATATGTTTTCAGATATTACTCAGTGGACTTTCAATAAACAAACTTTTAAATGATGTGAAGAAAATCATGACATCATTCTAAAAACTAAACAGCATCACTGTTTTTGTGAATTTAAGGGACATTAAAAAACTGTTGTGACTGCTTCTAAATCATATTTTTTTTAAAAAAGTTCTAAAATAAACAAGCAAATCAACTAACTTGAGAGTCTGGAGAAATGATGATTTAGACATCATCAAAGTCAAGAATCTTTTCAAAAATATTCTGACAACTGACCAAACCAGTTCTGTTTGAATGGTTTCAAGAATACAGAAAACACCGTAAAGGAGTGCAGGTAAACCCCACTATCACACAGCTTAATTATAAGGGTATCTGCTGTGGTCTGTGTCCCCCAAAGTTTGTATTAGAAACTTAATTCCCAAAACAAGAGTGTTGGGAGGTGAGGTCTAATGTGAAGTGTTTACGTCATGAAGGCTCCATTCTTACGAACTGAAATATGTACATTCTAAAATAAAGGGCTTAGGACTGCAAGTGGGATGTTTTGCTATATTTCACCATGTGACACCTTCACCATATTATGACCTAACAATAAGGTTCTTACCAGATGTGGACCCTCAATCTTAGACTTCACAGCCTCCAAAGTTAAAAAGTGTGGTAATTCTGTGATAGGAGCACCGAACAGAATAACAGACCAAGATAGTATTCTAGATGAGTAATCCAACTGGCTACTCTGTAGACATCTACCCATTAGAACCCGTTTTGCCCACTTTACCTTCTCTTTCTCCCTCTTTTTTTCTTTTTGTATTTCATGTTTATCCTTTCAAATATTTGAAGCCACTGATAGATTTAGCATTCCCTTTCTCTTTTCTTGATAAATATATCCAGAATATTAGAAAGTACCTGGAAATAGCTCATTCAGTTCAACAAAGGTTTATCAAGTTCCAGATATTGTGCTGGTTGTTGTGAGAACAGCAATGATACATAATCCTTGCTCTGGAAATTATGTGAGGGAGAAAAGCATATATGGAGATAATATCAATCTAATAATAGCAAGTACCAAATTACAGTCATGTCTAAACAAAATTAGGAAACAAGAGACTAGATGAAACATATAGAAAAACATAGCAGTGAGCATTGAGGCAAGGTCACAAATTTGGATCCAAAATCCTGAACTAAAAATTCTACATAAATTATTAAACAATGGTTTGACCTAGTCTAAACAAAAATGTAACAGTTCTTAATATCTATAAAGACAGGAAGATGAGGGATTCAAGATATAAAAGTATATAGTCAAATTTAGAAACATTATCAGTACATTTATTTAAGCAATACATATTTGCTAAATAAAATAAATCATTCTAAAACAGATCTTAAAATCAATGCCCCTATAAAAATTCCTAAAGGAAAAGACTAGTTTTCCTGATTTCTAGAGTGAAGTATGAAGTAGTATATACTGGAAGAAGATAATTTGGTATGGCATCTAAGAAAGCATTCTTCTAATCTTTTTTCATGAAAACTCAAAGAATTATCCTATTCAAATTCAGGATTACAAAAAAAGCCAATAACAAGCACAATTCAGCTGAAATGTTATTTTTTTTTCTTGACTAAGAAACTCATTAAAAACATAATTTGGGGGGCTGGAGCAGTGGCTCAGCAGTTATGGAGCTTGCCTGGCATGTGCAAGTACACGGGTTCAAACCCCAGCACCCACATACACAGCTAAGTGTCAGAGCAATGAAAGCCTTGTGACAAACTCAATAAAAAAATCGACTCTATCTTCAAAAAAATAAAAATAAAAATAAAAATAAAAAAGGGGCTGGGGATGTGGCTCAGCAGTTAAAAGCCCCTGAGTTTAATCCATGGTACCAAAAAATAAAAATTAAAAAAAAAACATAATTTGGTTGAACAATACTTAATGTAAAATAACTCACATGTCTTAAATGGAACTTCATTAAAGCTGTCATCTTAAATTACTTTAAACTGCTACAGGTAAAAAATAAGATTAAAACTTCCTTTGACCATACAATCTTCAATAAGATCTTAAGTGCATGTCAACCTTCCCTGTGAATGGTCTTTTATGCTAATGGCATTTATTTAGCATTCCAGTCAATGGTTAAAAAAAAAATTAAGACATTGTTCAGCTCTGTGCAACCTCATTATAACACACACACACACACACATACACACACACACACAATTCCTATGTTTTAGATTTAAATGTCTAATAATTCAGTCAACTATAATTAACAGTAATTTTTATTTCTACATAGTCCTTGAATTTGGGATCATTTGTAGGAAACTTTTTAATAGAAATTAGATAAAAGATACAAGTGAAAATGCTTATTTGTCTCAGATTTCTTCAACCACTTGGCCATTTTTAATTTCTTAGTTATAAGGGGACACCAGATTGTTCACAGCTGACAGAACATCACTCACTATAAAGTAGTGCCTGCCAATGGGAATGAATAAAAGGATAAAAGCAAGAAGTATTTTAGAATTGCCTGAAGAGTTTTTCCAAACTGTATCCTATCACTTTCACAACCACAGAAAATCAATGTTTTAGAGATGTGTTGCAGATCTAATAACAAGAAGAATGCAATTAAGGTTTAGCTAGAACTGAATTTTGAAGCATTATTACAAGTACTGCTAAAAAGGATCCAAGAAAGAATAACGAGGTCAATGCTCAGGACTTCTACAGATTCCTCCATCTACAAAGATTCACTTTCCTCACTAGACCTGTAGTGAGGCAAGCAACCAAGGGGAGGCAATTGTTTCCATCACTTCTATGACATAAGCAGTACACGTTTCTTTTTTTTTTTTTCTTTTTAAAGAGAGAGCGACAGTGAGAGAGGGAGAGAGAGATAGAGAATCAATTCTATTTAGTTTTTCATGTGGCTTTCGTTGCTCTGACACTCGTTGTGTATGTGGTGCTGGGGCTTGAACCTGCATCCTCTTGCATGTCAGGCAAGAACTGTAACTGCTGAGCGACCACTCCAGCCCCAGCAGTACACTTTTCAATTGCTTACCTCCAATATTCTGAATTATTATGGTACCTGCCACCACCACCTATAAAAGAAAAAAAACATGTATTCAGAAGATAAAAGGGGAAATTACATAAAAGAATTAGTATTTAATTAGAATCCAGGAACTAATTCTATAAAACAGATGCAGAAGTTGTGAGTAAAGAGAAATTGGAATGAATAAATTCTGACAGATATTTGTAATACATAAAATTAATAAACATAAAAAGCCTTTCTTTAATAGTTCCACAGTAACTATAAAAATGCTTCTGCAATTTTTCTTGGCAGCAATTTTTAAATAGACGTGTTAAAAGCTAGCAATCACTGATTATCAAAGTAAAAAAGTGGAAAACACACATATCTAGGGAATCTCAAGATCCCTTTCATACTGGTTTTACCACAATGCTGAGCAGGTAGACCAAGATAGCTTGGAGTTTGCTGTGCCAATGCTATACCGTATGGAAGGAAATGATATAGTTTTCTGAATATGTTAGCTTGGCATATTCCTAGCATTTGAAAATTTTATCCCAGGGATTAATAGTCTATAGCAGGAAACTCTAGAGCCCAAACATTCTCACACTCTGAAAATTTAGACAAAATGTTTCAGGTCCAGTAACTGAAGTAAGTTGAGTGTAAGACGACACAAGGTAGCAAGGACTATATAGTCTATTGGAGAACTTAGCCCCTTTCAAAATGCAGCAGCTGCTACTCAGCTCTAATCAGTTGATGGCTTGTGAGAAGGTGTGTTCAGTGTAGCCAGAACTTCTGATTTTTAAAGGAAAGTCAGAAATTTAATTTTTTCAAACTTTTATGATCTTAGTCAAACAAAATATGCCTGAGGACCAGTTCAGTCTGCAGGCTTACCAGCTTATGGTCTTTGATGAGACTTCTAGGAAACTCAAGAAGCACTCTGACCAGTTTTGGGGATCAGATGTACTCAGAGGAAAAGCTAAACACTGTACTTCCATTTAGGTCTTCTGAAGACTCAAATCTTGGTGGACTGCAATCGCCAAGGAATGTTTGGAGCGGACTAGCAATCTAGCATTATTCAGACCTCAATGCAGTGGGAACACATCAAGTGTCAGGGCTATCTCTATTAGGAATTCCATCAGTGACAAAGCATTTGTCTGTCCTGGAAACAATTGAAGTTATTGACCTTAGGGTCTGCAGAGAAGGGATAATGATTAGAAAATCTGGCAAAATGTGTTTAGAGATGTGGTAATTGCCATTCTAATATTTTCCAGAAGGGACTTTATTTTTATTTATTTTTTTTATAAAGGTACTTTTTTTTTTTCAGATTGGCATTAGCCTTTTTTTTTTTTTTTAAAGAGAGAGGGACAGTGAGAGAGTCAGAGAAAGAGAAACAACTTTATTTAGTTTTTCACATGACCTTAGTTGCTCCAACACTTAGTTGTGTATGTGGTGCTGGGGTTTGAACCCAGGTCCTCGTGCTTGCCAGGCAAGCGCCGAAACCGCTGAGCCACCGCTCCAGCCCCCAGAAGGGACTTTAAATCTCAACTTACTTAGAAATTAGTTTCAAACTCTCACTTATTTGTGAGAAGATTATTTTGTACTGTGTCCACTATCTCCAGTACAAATTATACCTACTGTCAACACACACACAGTTTGAATTTATTTTCTATTAATATGCTGCAAAGAATATCTTAGTGATAATTACTTTTCATTCTTCACCTGAATTTGGGCATTTAAGATTTAGAAAGTCAGCCTGAATGTCTATCTACGTCTTCAGTGCCTGGTCTGGTACAGAGAGAGCATGGTACCTTCTCAATATTTATCTGATAAGTAAATATACCAACTTAGAGACAATTTTTTGAAATCTTCCTTAAAAATAATCTCAAAATATTTCAAAAACATTTGATTCTCAGACCAATATTTTCCTATCTTATGTCATAGCCACATCATATCTAGAGGGAAGAAAATAGGAAACTTTCAACTTAATTGTTGAAGTGGAGGGGAAACACAATTCCTCCTCATTCAAAGTATGCTATCTAGTGCACCTGCCTACTATCAACTGGGTGCACATATTAAAGTGATAATGTAACATCTCTAGAGGTTTATGAAAAGAAGACTCAATCTATTACTCTTCTTTTAGAATGCTGCTGCCCAAAGATACAGGAAATACTTATGTGAAATGACAGTAATGTCAGTGATGATATTTGGATTCATGTTTACAGATCATCATTAAATTAATTGGGGAATTTTCTAATATAACTACATTTTTTCCTTCTTTGTTGATTAAACTAGCTATAGGAAATTGATCATTGATTACACTAAACCTCTTGATTTAGGAAAGAGAACTTGTTGCCAGGAATGATTAATAAAATCCTTTACCTTCAAGTAATATATTCTTTTGTTTTGTGTAAGTTTTAAGTTATTGAAGTATAAGCCACACCTAGTATATGATTTAAACATTCCTTTTAAACTTTAATAGCAAAGTTAATTGGAATACATATACAGGTTTTTCTCTCCATTACATAGTTTTATCTTTCTCCTCCTAGACTCACTCCTTACAAGTTAGTTTAGCTGAGTACGGTGGCACACACCTGTAATCCCAGCTACTTGGGGGGCTGCAGGATAGTCAGCCTAGGCAACTTACGGAAGACCCTATCTTAAAACAAAAACAAAACAAAACAAAACTGCCCCTAGTTTCAATCCCCAGTATCAATCAATCAATAACTTAGTTTAGTCATTTATAAATAACTTTTTAGATTAAAAGCAAAAAGTATGTGAAATGATGCATGTTAATTAGCTCAATTTAGCTATTCTACAATGTGCGTGTACATATATATATTTCAAAGTATGCTGCATATGATGAATGCATACAATTTTTGCTTATCAATTAAAAAAAACAAGAATACAAAAACAGATTTATAAACAGAAAGAAAAACTCCTATTTGGAACCAAAATAAATATGTGTTTCAGAAGGATGACTAGGTCTTTGGAGAAAATAAAAGAACAAAAAAAAAGTATAATACTGATAACAATGCTCAACTCCCGATAACCTATGTAAAAAGACAATGTTTGTCCCTACCTCTGAAATTAGAATACCTATCAAAAATGAGTATCAAGGGCTGGAGCTCAATAGTTATAGCACGTGCATAGCATGCGCTGAGTACATGACTTCGAACCCCAGCACAATATACACAATTGAAGTTTCAGAGCAGTGAAGGCCTCATGAAAAACTAAATAAAATTGATTGTTCTTTCTCTCTCTCTCTGTCCCCCTCTCCTAAAAAAAAAAATGAATGACAATAAATTTTGCTGTTATTTTTCTTATTCTAAATAGGAAATGCAACAGAGTTAGAGTCTGTAGTCATACAATGTGGGACTGGCTTTATGTACTTGTTAATAAACAGGGCCATTAAATGCACTGGTCCTTCATTTTCTCACCTGTAAATGATGGGGTAGGCAGATAATCTTTCAGCATTGTTAACTCTCAAATGATATGATGTTCTAATTATTGCTTTTGTCAATAGCCTTGTTGTGATTTTAATTACACATTGCTTTGTTCTGCCTTTTTGAGGATTTACTCGGAGAATATGATTAAATTTAATAAAAAAACCAAAACAGGTCACTATTACTATTTTAAAATTATTCAAGTCATTTCATTCATTAGGATGAATTATTCTAAAAAATTAAGTAATGAATTAAGAAATATACTAAAAAATAAAGTAATGAATTAAACGTATTGATGTATTTTTAATAAGGGCACATAGAATTCTTCTTTCTCTTCCAGCTCCCATCATTTTGTCTTTTTCTTAACCTTCATTTCCTTTTATTCCCATAAGGTCTTTCTATTATATATACTTGTCTCTTTTAACTTGAAACACAAGAAAAGAGTGCCTTTTTGGGTTTTGGATACAATGAGGAGAAAATAAAATTACCTTTCCAGGTAATCCAAATGCAAAGAGTCCAAGATCTTCATAAGATGTTACAGCTGTTAAGAGAAATTATCATTTTCACTTTTATTTATTTATTTTTTATAAAGAAAGAGGGACAGTGAGAGAGACAGAGAAAGAGAGAAACAACTTTAGTTTTTCACATGGCCTTCGTTGCTCCAACACTTAGTTGTGTATGTGGTGCTGAGGTTTGAACCTGGGTCCTTGTGCTTGCCAGGCAAACGCCGAAACCGCTGAGCTTCAGCCCATCATTTTCACTTTTACACAAAACCATTTGTGTGCCAGGTCTTCAAAGAAATAAATGTATTTTTCTACTATAAACTGAGTATAATTCTAAGGATTCAGACCCACTAGGACTACACATGAACATGAGGAAAAGAATTCTTCCTAACATCCTCAAATAAAGGTAACAGTAAGAAAGGATAAACTTAGACATTTTATATAAAGGTCTTTGATAATTTTCTTAATCAAATCTTTAATTTTTAACCCAAAATATAACACACAATGCCTATGATATTCATGTCGTTTTACTCAACTGTGATGAATTTCCCTTTTTAAAAAAAATCACCAAGGACTCCTTTTATTAACGTATCTCATTCTGCATGATTTCGTCTAAAACTGCACAAAACAATTATTTTCCATTTTCATTAAGCAAAAGAATCCGATCAGTATAAAGTGACCAATGTCAACATAGTAATTTTTGTCGCCAAATAGCAACCATGTATCTACCTACCTGACATCCCTCTGCATCTATTTTAAATTAATTGTATAGGCTGGTCATGGGTCAAGGTGTGATTTCTCTTTAGTGTTCTGAAATACTGACAGTAGATGCAAAACTTTCAATACTAACTTAGGTTTACCTGCCCTAAAACCACTGGATGGTCAGGTTAAATTTAAGCAGAAGGAGGAAGTTTTTTGAGACAGTCTCTCCCTAAGTTGCCCAGGCTGGTCTCAAAAACTCTTGATTCTCCTGCCACTTCCTTCCAAGTGGCTGAAATTATAGGCATGTGCCACGGGTGCCCCAAGTAACAACTGTAGGAGAAACTTTTGTTGAAGACCTGTGGTCTGTAAAGAATAGGTAGGTAAAGCTTAGCAAAGCCCAAGATCATTTAACAACTCCCCAGGCTGCATGCATTCAAATGGCATAATTACTTGAGAATATTCTACTTCTCCCTATACTGTACTTACGTACACATTATCCAAATTAAAATATTCACTGGAAACAGTTTCCCTAAACTGGATATGTAAATAAAGTTAAAGTATAAAAGTTGTACACACTTTCAAAAACATTCACTTTTCCATGTGGATAGGATGATGATGATAATGTATTAATGATAGAAACAACACTTTTATCCAATAATTAGTAGGACATCCACCTTTTCATCATAAAAGAATACTAAATTACATTCTTATTTCACATGTTCAAGCAGTGTAGTCATAAAAAGAGACATAAATTAAATGGCTCATAAAAGAACCAAATTACATCCTCAATCCATGTAGCTTCATATTTTAATTCATAGTGCTACTATTTGTATAATCCTGTTGTAAAAAAAGTACATAATCTCATAGTGTTTATACTAAAGAGAAAAAGATTAGCAGATACTAAGGTCTGGTACAAAAATACATTGTAGCCAAATATATGGCTAACAATTTCTTAAAGTCAGTTTTAATAATTCATTCGAGATATATGTGTTTTGTTTCAACTGCCACTTATCAGCAAAATATTCAATTGTACTTTCATAACTAAAGACCTCCAGGCATATAAAAACAAGCATTTTAAAAATAATATATGATCATAATATATTATAACTATAATCTCAGAAGGAAAACAGCACAATATTGAAAACCATGAAGTTTTAGTAATTAAGAACAAATATTTTAATTTTAATCTATTATCAGGGTTGACCAAAGGATTTGGAAACTTTTTGGAGGACACAACTATTTTTAAAAATGTATTCACATACTGCTAAGCACAGTACACAAATACAATTTGGTTTTGAATGGCATATATAACAATTATTAGTAGGAACCTTTATGTATTAATAGTGAAAGACTTCAATAATAATTTTTATATGGATAGATTTTGGATATATTTTAGAACATAAAATTAAAAAGCAGAGTTACAAAACTAAGGACTGGCATTTTCCCCTCTTATGTGTAACACCAAATTCTTTGTTTCAAATGTACATATTCTAAAGTAAATGCCATCAGAAAAATTAATCCCTATTTTAATCAGTAAATTTTTACTCATTTGTTTTAATATTCTTAAACCTAATTGATGTAGGCACAATTCCTTATACTTGACATTCCAAGGCCTTGGTACATATATTAAACCAGAAAATAATCTACACATTAACTTGTATCTCATCTGGCATTAAGAAGGTAATTTTATTAGATTTTATTATGTGAACTGTCTGCAGAATATTTGTAATCTGTTACTCAGTGGAGCCATGAGATTAAAGAAATAGCATTATTCATTTTTTTAGCATCTTTTTACACTGCAGTTAAATGTATTTATTATTTCTTTTTTTTTCTTTTTCTTTTTTGGAGGCTCCCCTCCCTGACATTCTGCATTTCTTTCTTTAATTTTTTCCATATTATACAGTTGGCCAATTCTTATTTCTTAAGAAAAACTATCCTTCCAGGAATTTCAAGCAAGGAGGCCTGTTACATATGAGAATATATCAAATATCTGCTTTTCAAATGGCCTATTTTTACATCAGTTACTCAGTCAGTAAATTATCAAGACAATATTCACCAAAGAGTTTAACTCACAGAAAAGTTTAACAAAGATTATTTCTTTGTTTTGTGGTGCTGGGGATTAAACCTAGGGCTTCATCCATGCTAGGCAAGAGCTCTACAACTGAGGTACAATAAGCATAAGTACTTATACGTATAAGGAGTAGAAGTACTCCAATAAATATAAGCAGAAAATAAACACAGAATGCACATTTAGCAAACATGAAAAGTAAATATCTTTACTATAACCAAAAACCTAATATTGAAAGATTCTGGAAATAGGTATTTCAGTTATCTAAACTTAAACATTTATTCTTAATTTTAAAAGTTAAAAGGTACCTTCACTCCAGGAAATATAATCAAACTAATAGATTAATGAAGACAATTTTAATTGCAACTTCTGACATTTTAGCAATCTCAAACTTGCTCTCTGGTTCTATTATTTTATAGATTTAAAAATATCACTAAGGGCAACAAATTCTCAAACTGAAAGTGAAAAAGAAATTAGACTTTTAAATTGAGACTGAG
The DNA here is from genome assembly GCA_004027875.1 of Aplodontia rufa. NCBI lineage: Eukaryota > Metazoa > Chordata > Mammalia > Rodentia > Aplodontiidae > Aplodontia > Aplodontia rufa. Next base: position 21,547 of record PVKS010004655.1, read on the forward strand.
TACAGTGCTCAAGACCTAATTCCAGCTTTCCAGTCAGCATGTCTGGGTAGTCATTCAGTTCTGTCACTGTCATCAGACTCCTTTTATGTTGCAAAAATTAGAAGCACTTTTCCATGCCTGAGACATCATGAAAATGAATAATGGCTTCTGGCTTAACTTTGAGGCTTTACTAAAATAAAATGTGTACACAGTCAGCCAAATGCTTTATTTCCACATCCTCACTTTTTAATGGTTTTCTGGAGCATCTCAGCACACAAACCAAAACACCAGTGAAATACTTTTTAAAGTTCTGTTCCGTCACTTAGGCAATGTCTTAAAATGCTGGTAACAGTATAAACTGGTACTAATGGTTGGAATGCAATTTGAACAATCAGCCTTTAAAATATTTAGAATCTTGACCCTTGGGAGCTTTTATATTAGGAAATAAGAGTAAAGTCAGGGGGCTGGAGCGGTGGCTCTGTGGTTACAGCGCTTGCCTGGCATGCACAAGTACACGAGTTCAAACCCCAGCACCCATGTACACAACTAAGTGTCAGAGCAATGAAAGTCATGTTAAAAACTCAATAAAAATTTATTAAAAAAAAAAAAGAGTAAAGTCAGAGAAATTATACGCAAAGATACTCATCACAGCATGATATACACTGGGAAAAAAAACTAACTTAAATGCTCAACAACAGTAAAGAGGTAAAGTAAACTATGGTAGGTATACCTGATAGAGTAACACATAGCCAATAAAAAAATGTTTATAATAACATGAACATACCAATATTGTTTTAAGTGAAACATATAGGATTTGAATAGATCTATAAAACAAAATGAGTGGAACGAATTATTCATAAATGGCAACAGTGACTGTTTCATGTTTATTCTTTTTCTTCCTTCTTCAGGCAGGGTTCAAGTACTTTATATCAACTATTGTGGGGATAGTATAACTTTATATTTTAATTTTTTGCTACTAGGGATTGAACCCAGGGGTGCTTAATCACTGAGCCATGTCCCCAGTCTTTTTTTATTTTGAGACTGGGTCTCACTAAGTTGCTTAGGACCTAAGCATACCCATAAGGCTGGGTATGGTTGGTATACACCTGGAATCCAGCTACTCAGAAGGCTGACCAGGAGACTCATTTGAGCCCATGAGTTTGAGACCAGTTTGGGCAACATAGTGAGATCCTGGCTCAAAAATAGAATACAAAAACCTACAAAGAATCCCCAAGATACTTCAGTAGTTCCATTTCCTCTACTAAACATCTGACAGATTTCATTTAAGCTGCAGTTTTAATTTTCTCTGGTGTTTATTAATTGAAGCACTGCTTGGTCAACTTTTTTTGGCTCTGTCATAGTATCAACATCTTATGACAGATGTTTTGAGAGATACAAAAATAAGAAAATGATAATCACATGTATAGCACATTCCTACAGAACAGGAATAACATTAATTATGAAAACTATGAAATTAATTCAGTCTTTTACAGGAATTCATATAAGCAGTACTTGTCTCAACTCTCCTTAAATAAATAACTGAAAGCAATCATTAGCAATCTATTTTAGGAAATTATTTTTTGATATTAAAAAAATCAATGCTAAGTTTTGAGGAAGCAGAGAAGCTATAAATCTTAATCAAGTAAACTGGGGAAAATTTCTTCTTTAATGTACTGTCAAGGCCCACTTTAGTGCTATTTTGGTTAGAACAAGAGTTTGGCCTTCATAGAAATCATTTGAAAAGTTGCTTCCCATGAAATAGTGGAATATTTCCAGTTAGTTACTCCAGTATTCTGTCTGCTTTGCATTTTTTCTTCAATGAAAGAGGACAATTAATAAACTCTGGTTACAGTACAGAGCCCAAGTTTCAGCAGCAGCAATATTATCTTTGGATCTGGATTGAGGGATATGAGTTATTCAAACACAGTTCAACTCTCAGAAGGTTGGCCATTTGGAACCTACCCTTATTATTCTGAAATTCTTTTCTTCCATTATTTTCCTTTTGACTTTTTGCTATAGTATCCATGGGGCCATTCATATTTTGAGTATTCACCATGCAATTCAGTGGCCATTTCTGATTCTTCTTAATATACATTTAATTGTCAGTGTACCAACTGATTATGGTATGATTTTAGAGCCCTCTTTACAGTAAAAGAAAACGGAATGTTAGAACATTAGGAACATTTTTTTCAGGTGGCAACAGATGCTGTGATACTTCATGAATAGAGAAGGTTCTGGGATCACATAAACAACTTGTCTCTGTAGTGGACAGTATTTATATAGTCATAGCCTATAAATGCTTTGCCTTAGTTTTAAACTTTTAGACTCAACCTATAGATAAAAACATGAATATAAAATGATTATAGAACACAAAGTAAACACTGTAAATCTTGACAACTTAAGGGAAAAAGAAACACTATGGAAGGAGGGAGATGAGAGATGAAAGAAGGAATAGAACACTGATATCAATAAGGTAGATAGTTAATAATACTATTTAAAGTTGATGGAACATGGGCTGGAGCGGTGACTCGGCAGCTAAGGCACTTGCCTGGCAAGCGCAAGGACACGAGTTCAAAACCCAGCACCATGTACTCAACAAGGGGTTGGAGCAACAAAGGCAAAATGAAAAACTAAATAAAATTGATTCTCTCTCTCTCACTGTCCCTCTCTCTTAAAAAAATATATAAGTTGATGGAACAAAGAAAGAAGATTATATGTATTCTTCAGGGTTACAAAATAATCAATGAACAAAAAGTATTGAGCAGGAACTACTCAATTAGATGGGAGAAAGGGATACTTGAGTTACAGAAAAGAATAAGAGACAGTGTCAGAATTTTAAGTATAATCAGGGAACCTGTCCAATCTCCAAATGATGTGAGGGGCATGGAAGAGAAAAGCGTGAACAATGAAGCAGTGTCCTCAGAAGGGTTTAGTATTTTTTTTTTGACAGAATCAAATCAATTTTTTATTTAGCTTTTCATGGACTTTTGTTGCTCAGACACTTCACTGTGCATGTGGTGCTGGGGTTTGAACTTGAGTACTTGCACATGCAAGGCAAGCGACGTAACCTCTGAACCACCACTCCAGCCCCAGGGTTTAATATTTTATTCGGGTAATGAAGGGAATGTTCCGAAAAGAATCAAGGACATGCAGGTTTTGTTGATGACAGATTGTGAATTCCACAGAGCACAGAGGAAGGGAATCAGGAATTAACTCTGGGAAATGAAGGATAACTTGAGATTCTTGAATTGACTGACATAATCAAGATAAATATTATAATACCATTAATCCAAATGGTCTTGAAGCACAGAATGGTGATAACACAGTGAGTAGTGGGGATCAGAGAGTAGGGGTTTGGGCCAGAATCATGTAGAGTTCTAGAATTCTCATTCTCTTCTGCTGAGAGTGATATAAAGGCCAGAGGAAGGTAGGTGTGAGTTTAATTCCAGAGCACAAGACACGTTCCCACAGAATGGCAATGAGCCAACTATTTCTAAAATTGCAGTGCATCCAATACCTTGCAGTACTTCAGGATTTTGTTCCAGTGAGTACTCATAATAGGAGCTAGCATTTACCATGGACTTGAAAATTTTATACATGTTGTTTTATTTTATTCTTCAAACAATTCCAAGAGGAAAGTATTATTATGGCCATTTTACAAATATCAAATGAAGAGTAGTGAAAATAAGATACCTTATGTGCTACCTAAGCTCCCAAAAAAAGTTCTGCTAGACCCAAAACAGGACCCAATTTTTTCCTAAAAAATTATATATTTTTATAAAGATAAATATTTCTCTTCACCTTTTACCTTCATTTAGAAGAAATTATTTTGTAAAGACTTATAATACCTCTTTCTCTGAACAATGAATCCAATATGAACATTTTTTGTAACTAGTTTATGGTAGTCCAGCAAACCAAGAGGGAGAGGAAAAATTAGCTACATATGATTCTCTGGACTTCTATGCTATGGATGTATTTGGGAAGGAAAAAAAAAGCCTACCTCCAAAGAAGTTTACAATGACTGAAATGACTGAAGAAATTCAATCAATGGAAGACAGGTGCATCAGTATGCATGCAGAACCATGCATGTTAGTTCATGGACCCGAGTAAGCTACAAAAATCAAAGAAAAAGAAAAATGAAAGAGAAATAGATTTTTTTTTTAAACTTTATATGTCCTAGAGTTACAGAAAAGAAAAAGAGACAGTGTCAGAATTTTAAAAGTTAAATACAAATGAACTAAAGAGAGGAGAAAAAATTAGCATTATTTAGAAATCTCCATTATGTTGAATATTGCTCCCCAAAGTTGAAATTAATAAAACATTTTAAAGACATAATTGTCATATAGCATTAATCTTTTAATTCATTGAACTATCACAAAAGTAATTTTTTCACACAAAAAAGCAAAATTTCAAAACTAAAATTCTAGTTATGAAAAATTTACAAATATACTTATTGAAGGCTATTATTTAGGATGCAGTTACAAATAACTTGCTATTTTTCATTGTTTCCTAGTATTTTCATCTGTCTGTACATTCACTTTGAGAGCAGAGGCATACATTTGTAGGCTAGATGGCCAAAACAATGGTACAAGTTATAGCTATGAACTACAGATCCTAGTTGGTTTTGCGTTAAGAATCGCACGGAAGGCTTGTTAAGAAATCTGTTCATAGAAAAGACAGATTTCTGAAGAACAGACAAATTTTAGGAAAACAAACTTTAGCGGTTTTAGAACTATGTTCTAAAAGAGTTTTAAAATTCTCCAAAAATACCTTTAGGTTTCTTTTACCAGTTTCAGTACAGAATAATTCTATTTTAAAATTTGCTTTATGTAGCTATTCCGCTTCTAAAAGTATGAAAGCCGCACAACCAGATGGAGCTAAGTGAACTCTCCCATATGGGAATTAAACTCTTGATTTGGCATCAAAACTGGTCTATTCTTGGGGCTGGAACGGTGGCTTGGTGGTTACGGTGCTTGCCCAGCATGCACAAGTACACAGGTTCAAACCCGAGCAACCCATATACACAACTAAGTGTCAGAGCAACTAGGGCCATGTGAAAAACTCAATAAAAATTGATTCTCTCTGTCTCTCTCTCACTGTCCTTCTCTCTTAAAAAAGAAAAAAAAATATATTCCTAGTATAAAAAAGACTGGACAGATAAAAGACTAGGAACAATGGATATTGAATATGTGTTAATGCCAAAAGGAAAAACCTAATAAATGCAACTGTGTAATTCATATATTTCATTTATTGCAACTTTAAATAATTTATTCATAATAAAGTTCCAAGTGGAAAAAATATACACACATATTTTGTATTAATTGCACAGACGTGTCACTTAAGCAAAACTACCTTATATTTGACTTGCAAGTAAAAATACCAAATGTAACAAAATAAATCCAAGGCTTTGTGACCTTACTTCCTAAAATCCTAGTTCTGCCACCACAGGCTTTGTCTAGCAAACAGACAGAAGGCAGGGAAGGCAGTGGTAGATCTGCGAAGGTGTTCACTTTGAGGATATGATCACCCCAGGAAAAATATCACCACAATGAATATCTGTTCTTTCTCCTAAGCATAAAGTTCAGATCCTTTGAACACCTCTTAGGTGCCTCCCTTAATCTACTCTAACCCAGAAAATGACACTGTGTTTTGTGGAGGAAGGTGGCAGGAAAGAATGCTAATTTCCTCCTGTCCTGTACTTGGATATTTCCCCATAGGATTGGGTCTACACAGTATGGCTTTTGAAGTTTTCATTTCAACCACCCTATCTGTTAACAAAATTATATTAATCTGTATGTGTATATGTGTGTGTGTGTGTGTGTGTGTGTGTGTTGCTGGGGATTGAACCCAGGGCCTCTCACATACTTAACATACTTTCTACTACTGACCTACACCCTCAGCCATAGAAACTGAATTTCAGATATCCAATCCTATAATAGATACAAACCCAAAGGACTGCTTCATCAAATGAATGAGCATGGTATTTTTACTTACCTGTCTGAATACACATACTAAGCAGGAGATGAACTGAGAAAGAAGCCAAGAGAGCCACCAACAGCAGCAACAAACTAAAACATAAAAGAACACATGGTCAGATCTCCTAAAAAGCTTCTCTTTTGGGGTGGGGGTGGGCTACCTGGGACTGAACCCAGAGGCACTTAACAACTGAGCCACATCCCCATATGACCAAAATATGACTTCTGAGTTATTATTATTTTTTTTAATCCTATGACCTGGAGAGAAAAAGGAGGCTAGAAACTTTGAAACAGGAGTGAAAACTCCAGATTGCATCAGACCCATATACTCTGGAAATTTTTTGATTGGATGCTTTTGATGGTAAAATGTAATTTTCTTTTTCTTCCTAGTACTTTCCCTAGGAACTGTGTATAACCATGCCTTTGATAAAGTGGTGAGACTTGTTGGGGTTTTTTCCTTCACATTTTTTATTGGTGCATTAAAGTTGTACGTAATGATAGGATTTGTTGTTACATATTCACACACATACACAATATAACAATATAATTTGGTTAACATCCCACTCAAGTACTCACCCCTCATGTCCCATACTCCCTTTCTTCTGCTGATAGGCACAGAATAAACACTTCCTCCCCATCTCATATCCTCCCTTTCTCCTTCCTGTCCTTCTTCCCCTCTCCCCTTCTCTTTCCTCTACCCTACTGGACTTCCTTTAGATAGTCTATTGATTTGTATGTTCTTTATGTAGTTTTAACCTTCCCTCCCCTTTTCCTTAACTCTAGCTTCCAGAAATGACAGAAAAAATGAGACTTTTGAATTTCTAAGTTTGGCTAATTTCACTTAGCATAATATTCTCCATTTCCATTCATTTGTCAGCAAATGCCATTTCATCCTTTCTAATAGATGCGTGGAACTCATTGTATGTATATACCACAATTTTTTAGTCCATTCATCTCATGATGGGCATCTGGATCAATTCCACAGTTTAGCTATTGTGAACTGTGCTGCTATAAACACTGATGTATCTGTCACCACAGTATGTCTCTTTTAGGTCCTCTGGGAAGATCCCCAGGAGTAGGACAGCTGGGTTGTGTAGTGGTTTCATACCTAATTTTTTTGAGGAGTCTCCATACTGCCTTCCAGGGTAGATGAACTAGTCTGCAGTCCCACCAACAAGGTAGAAGTATTCTTTTCTCCCCCCACAACCTCACCAGAATTTATTATTGTTCATGATCTTGATCTTTGCCATTTTCACTGGAGTGAGATGAAATCTTAATGTAGTTTTGATTTGCATGTCTCTTATTGCTAAAGATGAACATTTTTCATGTATTTATTGGCCATTTGTTTTTTTTCTTTTTTTTCTTAAAGAAAAAGGGAATCAATTTTTATTTAGTTTTTCATGTGGCCTTCATTGCTCTAACACTTCGTCACATGCATGGTGCTGGGGTTCGAACACCTGTCTGTACTCACGCATGCCAGGCAAGCACTGTAACTGCTGAGCCACTGCTCTAGCCCCTCATTTGTGTTTTTCTATTGAGAAATTTGTGTAGTTGTTTTTCCCATTTGTTGACTGGGTTATTGGAGGGTTTTATTTATTTATTGGAGTCAAGTTTGAATTCTTTTGTATATTCTGGATATTAGTCCTCTATCAGAGGGGCAGCTGGCTAAGATTTTCTCCCATTTCTGTGGGTTCTCTCTTCACAGTGTTAATCATTTCCTTAGCTATGCAGAGCTTTTTAGTTTAATGGCATTCCATTAATTGATTCTTGGTTTTATTTCTTATGGTGGGGGTCTTGTTAAGGAAGTCAGTGCCAGCTCCTAAATGATGGAATGTTGACCCTTTTTTCTTCTAGCATTTGTAAGGTTTCTAGTCTGAATCCTGAGTCTTTGATCCATTTTGATTTGAGTTGTGCAGGGTGATTGATAAGGATCTAATTTCATTTTTTTAAACGTGAAGCTCCCAGCACCATTTGTTGAAAAGGTTGTCCTTTCTCCAAGATATATTTTTGCCTTCTTTGTCAAATCTGAAGGCTATCGGTTTGTAGATCTGTCTCTGGGACTCTTCTATTCCACTCCATTGGTCTTCGTGTCTATTTTGATACAAATACATGCTGTTTTTGTTACTACAGCTCTGTAGCATAATTTCCAATCACTGTATTGTGAAGACTCCTGCTTTGTTTTCTTGCTGAGCAGGGCTTTGGCTATAATGGGTCTCTTGCTTTTCCAAGTGAAACTAAGAATTGTTTTTTCTAACTCTGTGATGAATGTCACTGGTGTTTTGATGGGGATTGCATTCAGTCTGTATAGCACTTTTGGTAGTTTGGCCATTTTGACAATATTAATTCTGCCTATCTAAGAACATGGAATGTCTCTCCATCTTCTAACAGCTTCTTCAATTTCTTTTTTCAGTGTTCTATAGTTTTTGTTGTAGAGCTTGTTCACCTCTTTGATTAGATTAATTCCCAGGTATTTTATACATTTTTTTGAGGCTATTGTGAATGGGGTAGTTCTCCTGATTTCTTCCTCAGTTGATTCACTGTAGGGAGTATAGGAAAGCTATTAATTTATGGGCATTGACCTTGTATCCTGCAACTTTACTAGATTCATATAAGTTCTAGAAGTCTTCTGGCAGAGTTTTTGGATCTTCTAATTATAGGATCATAGCATCAGCAAAAAGAGATAATTTGACTTCTTTTCCTATTTATATCCCTTTGATTTCCTTTTCTTGTCTGATTTCTATTGCTAATGTTTCAAGGACTATATTGAATAGGAGTGGTGAGACTGGACAGCCTTGTCTTGTTCCTGACTTTACTGGAAATGCTTTCATATTTTCTCCATTTATTTTGACGTTGGCTATGGGTTTGTTAGCCTTTACAATGTTAAGGTAAGTTCCTTTGATCCCTAGCTTCTCCACTGTTTTTAACATGAATGGGTGTTGGATCTTATCCAAGGTCTTTTCTGTATCTACTGGGATGACCATGTGATTTTTGTCCTTAATTCTGTTTAAACCATGAATCACATTCCTGGATTTGCATATGGTGAACCAATCTTGCATCCCTGGAATGAAACCCACTTGATCATGGTGTGTTATCTTTTTGATGTATTTTTGAATGTGGTTTGCTAAAATATAAAAGAACACATGTCAAATCTCCCCAAAAGCTTCTCTATTTTTTTCTGGGGAGAGGGGTGCCAGGAACTGAACCCAAGGGTGCTCAGTGACTGAGCCACATCCCCAGGAGTTGCTTAGGGCCTTAGTAAGTTGCTGAGGCTATTCTCAAACTTGGAATCCTCCTGCTCCAGCCTCTCAAGTCACTGGAATTAAAGGCATGCAGGCACCACCCAGAAAACTCCCCCCCTCCACCCCCCCCCCCGCACCCCCCCCACCCTCTCTCCCTCCCTCCCTCTTTGAAGAGAGAGTAAGAGAAAGAATCAATTTTATTTTTCGTCTGTCCTTTGCTTCACATACATTTAGTTGTGTATGTGGTTCTGGGGTTCAAACCTGGGTCCTTATGCATTCCAGGCAAGTGCCATAACTGCTGAGCCACTGCTCCAAGCTTCTATTTTTAAATGGCCTCTCACTACAAAAACAAATTTCTTCACATTCAAATGTTCATAGGGACTAGAATTATGGTAATTATAGAATTCTAGAATTATAGTAATTAAAGAAATTAGGAAGATACCTTTCTACTTTTCTTTATTAATCAAACTATTTAAATGAAAACTAGTACTTTTAAAATTAAAAAAAGAAATGAGAAAGATACAAAGTTTATTTAAAAAATGAACTTCCTCATTTTGTATTCTTGTCTGCTGACTTTTGGTTCAGCCATTCAAGTATCTTCACATTTTCCTTTTGTGACTTTTTTTTTCTATTCTAAGCCTAACAAATTTTAGCTATGAATTCTGTCTTTTCTTTGCCCTTCTTTGTCACCCTCCTTTCCCTTCCAGTGATGTGGATCTCCTTATCATATCTTCACTTATAACATTGAGATTGCACTATTAAATACACATTCATTCTCCAAACCAATGTGGTTAACACAGTTCTAATGATGCAATTTGAAAAACACGCAAACAATGTAATTAGTAGAGTCCTCTTACCAGCACTTTAAAAAGAAAACATGCATAATCTCCTACTTATTCTTAGGAAGATACTAGCAAGACAAGCTTCTAGCCATAGAGCTGTCTCCAGTGGTTACTCTAACAGTTAAAGAAATTCTATCTTTGTGGTCCACTTAATACTTGTTAATAAGTGGTAAAATTGAGATGTAACAGTACACATCATTAAACTAACCTCAGAGACCTCATAAGGTGACAGTTTAACATCACCCAAAAGGACATATGATACGATTCAGTGAGCCCACATTCAGTGGTATGCATCTGTGTGTTAGACCCTGATGTATATGATTTTTCATACAGCACTAAAAAATAAGCCCCATGATCATGACTTGCCTACAGTGCTACATATATTTTTGTTTTAAAACTATGAAAGTTTGTGAGTATATCCTATAACAAAAGTTGGGTTACTTAGATTGATTTTTGTTTATCAAGAATTTTGGAATAAAAGCAAGAAATAAACCTAAATAAGACTCTGTATTTTAAATTTCCCAGTAAAATATGTCTACTTTGACTGATAAAACAAAATAAGCTTGAACTTTATTCATTCTATTGGCCATGGTGCTAGGTGCTGAGGATAAGTTCTAGTTCTAAAGGATTTCAGAATTAGCGGGAAATTAACTTGCAAACAAATCATTATAACAAATTATAATAGCATGACTATATACAAAGTACAATGGGAAGCACATGAAGGCCAGAAAAGCCTTTTATTTTGAGCTAACTGGCCTTTGGGCCAAGCCTTGAAAGATACAAACAAATAAGCATTGAATACGTGCTTCAGAAAGTGAAACAAGACCACCTAACAATAGGAGGAGAGGAGATGAAGAGAAATGACAATATCATGTGCTTTGTTTGCACTCAAAAAATTATTATGTATAAGTAACTTGCATGACTGATGTTATGGTTTGGATCTAAAATGTCCCCCAAAGGCTCATCTGTTGAATGCTTGGTCCCAAAGCAGCAATGTTGAGAAGTGGGGCTTTTGAAAAGTGATTGGACCATGAGGGCTCCAACCTCATCAATGGATTAAGCCAGCTGACAGATTCAAAACTAAACAGGATATAGGGAGGTGGTGGAAACTGTAGGAGAAGAGACCTATTGAAGTGAGTGGATCTTGGGGGGCATTCCCTTGAGGACTATATCTTACTCCCCTTACCCCAGACCTCTTCCCCTTCCCCTGCTTCCTGGCTGCCATGAAGTAAGCAGCTTCTCTCTACCACACTTTTTCACCATGAGGTACTGCTTTGCCACATGCCCAGTGGAGTCAGTCAACCATGTTCTGAAACCTCTAAAACCATGAGCCAAAATAAATCTTTCCTCCTTTTTCTCAGGTATTTTGTCACAGTTATGGAAAGCTAACCAACACAGCTGACAAATTTTGGTTCACTTTAGAGACCTGACACAAATGAGTGAGCTGAATAAGCTACTTCCTAAGGTTATAAGTGAGAGTAGATCAAGTTTTATGTTTAAAAACTGCCATGCTTTTGGATAAAAAAATTTAAAATTATAGACATATACTGGGCAACAACATTTTGGTTGTTGATAAGTTATATATATAATGGTGGTCCCATAAGATTATGATGGAACTGCAAAATTCTTATCACCTAGTGATGCCATAACTGTCTTAAAATCACAGTGCAATGCATTATTCACAACTTCATGGTGGTACTGGGGTAAACAAACATACTGCACTTTCAGTTGTATAAAAGTGCACATACTATTATGTGTAATATATAATACTTGATAATGTAATAAACGACCGTGGTACTGGTTTATATTTTTATCATACTATAAATGTTATTTACAGTATACTCCTACTTATATGAAAAAAAATTAACAAAGCAGTCTCAACCATGTCTTTCAGGAGGTATTCCTGCAAGGCATTGTTATCATGGGAGATGACAGCTCCATGTGTGTAAGTGCCTCTGGAGACCTTCTAGTAGGGACAACATGTAGAGGTAGAAGAAAATGATACTGATTTTCCTGACCCTGTGTAGGTCTAGGCTTATGTGGTTGTTTGAATCATAATTTTTAACTAAAAAGTCTAAAAAGTAAAATATGAAAACAAAACTTTTAAATGGAAAAAAGCTCATAGAATGAGGATATAAAGAAAGAACATATTTTTGCAGAGCTAAACAATGTGTTTGTTATATACAAAAGTATAAACACCTTAAGAGTCAAAATTTTTTTTAAAAAAGTTAAAATTTATATGGTAAAAATGTTACTGTAGGCTCAGGTTAATTTATTATAGAAGAGAAAAAAAAACTTTATAAATGTATTTTAGCCTAAGTGTACAATGTAAAGTCACAGCAGTAGACAATAATGACCTAGGCCTACACATTCACTCACCACTGACTCACCCTGCAGCAATTTTTAGTCCTGTAAGCTCTATTCACATTAAGGGCCCTATACAAGTGTATTATTTTATACTGTTTTCAATGTATCTTTTCTGTATTTAAATATGCTTAGATACACAAAGACCATTGTATTACAATTGCTTATAGTATTCAGTTGAGTAATATGCTATACAGGTTTGAAACATAGGTACAACAGGTGGTATTATACAGCCTAGGTGTGTTGTAAGCTATAACATCTAGATTTGTACTCTATGATATTCACACAATGAAAGTGCCTAAAAATTACTTAGAACACATCCCCTCCTTCAGCACTGTATGACTGTAGATAGACCCAAACTACAAAATAGCAGCAAGAGTAGCAAAAAACTGCAAAACATCAGAAATAATTTAATTAGAAATTGTAATAATAATAGCTTCTGGAACCTATGATTTTGCTTCTCAGTATACAATTAAAATGGGGGGAAAAAACTCACCTAAATCCCAAGATACCAGTATTAGCCATAACATAAGCTAAGCCAAGGATGCCACTTCCCATGATGGCATTCATCAAATTAAAGACTGAGAAACCAAATGAAGCTCCTGGAGATACCTGTCTGTGAAGTTCCTGTAAGCACAGAAATTTTTTAGTGTTAAATATCCGGAGAGTGATGTTCAAATTTCTCCAGTAAATCCCAGAGAGATTATGAAGACCATGTTAGTTGATTAACCAAAACAGCTTTCCTTTCATTTCCTTCTCACCTCTGATAGGTGCAGCTCTAGGAATCTAGTTTCCTGGGGAAATTATCTTTACCAGTACAGAGGCTAGGTAGGCTTCGGGGAGAGACACGATTAATCTACAAGAGATGAACTCAGGATAGATATGGGGTGCAGACTAAGAAGAGGGACATGGCCTCAACTCATGTGATTCCTGAAGAAATCCTGAGTCAGCTTGAAACGGCTGTCCACAACTGTTATTCCCGTTACTAGGGCTGCAAAACCAGTCTTTACTTACTTACTTAATGTAATTTAGACCTCACAATTGGAAGAATGGTCAGGAAATACCTTGCAGGGGCAACATAACAAATAGAAACAATTCACATTGTATATCCAGGCAAGTATATCCAGGAAAATATCCTCTCCCCAAATAGCACTTGGGAGCAAAACTATAAACTATTACAATGCAAGGATTTTCATTTAGAAAGTGGAGTGCCCAGGCTGGAGACACAGCTGGGTGGTAGACCGCTTGCTCTGAGACCATGAGTCAAGATATTTAACAGAGCAAAATGACTAAATAAAGAAAACACAGCACAGGCTTTAGGACAGGGAAATGTTATCACCAGGCCACCTCCACTTCTTCCCCATTGCAGATCTCTGTATTAAGACGTTTACAGACAGCCCCCCGCCATGACTAAATAGAGTAAAGAAACATCTCGTGACTCTTGCAAAGACCTCACAAGACTGGTGGAGGAAGCTAGAAGGCGACAAGGACATTAACAAACAGCGATGAGTCACTTAACCCTGAGTGTCTAAACCTCCTCGGGTCCCCAGCCTCCCTCCGCTCCATTCAGTGCTGCATCTCTTCCATCTGAGCCTGTACAGAGAGGAAACTTCAATTTTACTCCCAGGCTGCTGCCACATTCCTAACTCGGTGGACCTCATCAGAGTCTTGGCTGCTGCCTTTGGGTCCCACCTCAGGGGCAGGCTCCAGTTTCTTGCCTCTCCCCTTGTCACCCCCACCCCCTTTTCTAGGTCTTATCTGGTAGGCACTTAAGGCGTGCTGCAGGGCGCCGGCGCGCAAGCGAAGCCACTTACGTTGCTTAGCAACGGGCTCAACTCTTCCGCCGCCGCCCCTTCAGGTTGCTGGGCAGAGACGAACCAGCCCCGCTCAGCGTTGATGCTTCCCCACGACGCTTCCATGACGCTCTTTTGTGGACTACCGGGTCCATCAGCGAACCTCAACGGCTGCCCTACGCTCCCGTCGTTAATCGCGCCAGAGGCGGAGTCATGCGCCCGGCCCTTCCGGGTTCCTGAACCTCACTGAGGCGAAGGAGCCCGTCGGCGTGGTTTGATGACGGTGCCCCTCCGCGGCGAACAGTGATGATGTCATCGAAGGCCAGCCCACCCACCGCGACCCCTCTAGGAGCAGCTGCGGAGCATGAGGTGAGGGGTTTGGTTTTCAATCCAGCTGCGGAGCGACCCCGGAACTGGGAAGGTGCCGTCGGTGAGGTGGCGGCCGCGGTGCCTTTGACAGTGCGAGCGGCCTAACGGCCCGGGGCGGCCCTCGGACTCACGCTGCCGGAGCGCGGAAAGCTGAGAGGCCGCCCACCCGCCCCGGGTTCAGCTTAGGTCCGAGGACTGGGTAATGAGGAATCTGCTTCAGATGCCGTTTGATACAACCTTTAACTACGTTTTACAAACGGGAAACCGAGACTCAGAGACTTTTACCCAGGAGCACCCACTGGTTAAGTGCTAGACCCAATTTGAATCCTTAGCGTGAGGTTCGACTTTTGTTGCTTTGCAGGATTCTAGGGCAGGGCCCTGGCCCCTTACAATTACTTGTTTGGTATTTTCAAAAACAGAAGTGAGAAACGGTGCTTACAACACTCAGCAAAGCCTCTCTCAAGTCAGGAAAAGTGTAGTGAAGCACGGAAGGCAACCTGACAGTATGCTGCATAAGGAACATTGACAGGTCAGTTTTAACCCTTGCTCAGCCGCTTACCAGCGGGAACAGAGTGCAGAGCTTTCACTGAGATAACATTCAACTCAAATCTCAGGCTTCCAGTCACAAATGCATTCTATTCAAAATTGCTGATTGAGAGGCATATTGAGTATAGGGAGATAGATCACTAATCCCTCTGTCTAGCATCAGGTGGGCTGAAAGTTCACGTTTATTATTTACCACTTAAAAAGTCATCGTGTCCTGGAAAAGGGAGTATACTTCTGCTATAACGTTAAGTTTTATTTATTAGGATTTAGAAGGTTATTTGAAACTAGGTTTTTATTCTGAAAAGCCATTGTGAGTGTTCATTTGTAGCTTTGTGGTACTTTTTAAATGAATGCTTTGTTTTCAGAATCTTAAGGTGGCCATTTGGATTCTCGAGAAGACTTCTGAAAGTGGAAAACTCTAACACAACTGTAGCAGAACTGTTGATTCCATTAACATGGACAATAGTGACGGAGAAGCTTAAGAAAGTACCTGGTATTTTCTTTTTGGGTCAAAGAAAAAGGTTCTCAACCATGCCAGAAATAGAAACAAATAAAAGAGACTCTGAATTATTTTCACCACCCTCTGATGTTCGAGGAATGACAAAACTTGATAGGACAGCCTTTAAAAAGACAGTCACCATTCCAGTGCTTAAAGTGAGGAAAGAAATAGTCAGCGGATTGATGCGATCCCTTAAAAGGGCAGCACTGCAGCGCCCGGGAATAAAACGAGTGATTGAAGATCCAGAAGATGAAGAAAGTAGACTAATTATGTTGGATCCCTATAAAATGTTTACTCATGATTCCTTTGAGAAAGCAGAACTCAGTATTTTAAAGCAACTTAATGTCAGTCCGCAGATTTATGAATACAATTTAGAACTAACTTATGAAAACTTTAAATCAGAAGAAATCTTGAGAGCTGTGCTTCCTGAAGGTCAAGATGTGATTTCAGGGTTTAGCAGAGTTGGGCATATTGCACACCTGAATCTTCGAGATCATCAGCTCCCTTTCAAGCATTTAATTGGTAGGTGTATCAGACTGATGATATTCATGTACTAGAAAAAAATTGGCAAATTCTATTTTTATTTCTTAAAATTATTTTAAATGCCGTATTATAGAACTAGGACAGTTTATCATTGTAATTTTAAGCCAAACCTCCAGCTACTACACTCTTTTGGGGGCCATTTCCAGAGCCAGAAAGCTGTATATACCAATCCAGGCTATGTGTATATGAACACAAAAATTTTTGTTCTACACTGAACAGAGTTCTTTTTGGTACACAATAATATTAAGCCCTTGGAACGATGTTCCATACTAGGTTTCACAAATTTGAGTGTTTTATAGTCAAAAGTACAAATCATACCTTGTTTTTAGTGTTCCTCCCCTTTTTGAAATAATGCTTATGTGTGTCCTGTCTCTGTAGTTCCAGGTTTTAAACCTGAGGCCTTTATTCTTTAAGAAAGAAACAGAAGACTTGCTTATCCTAATCAAAATTGTGTTTGTTCTTATATATATATGTTTGATGTCCATGCATTCTTCAGATTACTTTTTTAAAAACAGTAATTTTCAGAACTTCTGGGAATTATTTTCAGCTTTGAAAGATGTAATGTTGGGCTGGAGCGGTGGCTCGGCAGTTATGGAGCTTGCCCAGCATGCGCAAGTATGCAAGTTCAAACCCCAGCACCACATACATAGTAAAGTCTTGGAACAACGAAAACCACATGAAAAACTGAATAAAAATCGTTTCTCTCTTTCTCTCACTGTCCCTCTCTCTTAAAAAAAAAAAAAAAAAGATGTAATGTTCAGTGTTTTGCCTGGGTAAGATTTTAGAACTGTGCTGTTAGGCATTTCCTTTTGTTCTTATTGATGAAAGGGATTGATAATGCATAATGGTAGCATAATAAATACTTAAGCAGATCCTTATAATTGTAACTGGATACAGATATCAGGTGTAGGATTTCCTGTATTCATTGCCCAACCTAACTCAAACATTACTATCTCATTTCTATTTTTTAACCTCTTAATATTTCCGTGCAGCAGTCATTTTAAAGTTTTAGTTTTTACTATAGAACTTCAGAATTGCTCTTTATTATTAAAATTTCATTCCTCCCTTAAAATTAATGTATATATCTTTAAAATGGAGTTGTTATATGAAGCATAATAGAATAAAAGTAATGATTGATTAGAGTTTTCTATTGTTCAGAACCAGGTATCTAATTATCAAAGAAAATGAGACAAATTCTGATTGTATTTCAGCATATTTCTGTAGCTGAGTACTTTTTACTAACAAATTATGCAATGAGGTAGCGTATAGATTATGATAAATTTTTAAAGTGCTAACAAAAAATAGATTTTAATTAAACAGCATCAATATGCCACTTCTGATATACTTTATAGCTTTCCTGCTGTGATATTTGATAAAAAGAATGATTTAATAGCATATTATTTAGATAACTCTAAAGAATCTTGTTTTTGTTGTTGTTTTTGGAAACACCGTTTTGCTGACGTATATTTCCAAAGTGGAAGCATTGGTTTCAAACCCACAGTAAAACAAACATTTGGTTTGAGGCCAGAGGGGACAGGCAGATGTTTTTGTTGGTGTTTTCTGAGACCATTTGTTTTCAGTGTCTTCACATATGTTCTTTCCATTCTTTACCAATTCCCTATGGTCTACCTTTTTGCTTACTTGATGTATTAGTACATTTGAGAATTAGTAAAAACATGGAAAAATAAGCGGGGTGCAGGTGGCACATGCCTGTAACTCCAGCTACTTGTGTGGTTGAGAGAGGAGGACTTTAAGTTGAGGCCATCCTGGATAATCTGCTAAGGCCTGTCTCAAAAAAATAAAAAAGGCTGGGGATGTAGCTTTAGCTGAGTGGTAGTGCACCACTGGATTCAATCCCTAGCATTGCCAAAAATAAAAAAAATTAGGTAGACCCAAAGTCCTCATACATTTTTTGTGTGTATTAGAGACTGTCATATATAAATTTTAGTAATCTGTTGTTTTAGAATTGCATGCAACATTACATACATTATACTTTTAAATCTATAAACTAAAGGAAAATACAATTTAATATTTTCACTAGCTTTTTTTCTGCAACCAATAGACAGTTTTTATTTTGAATTTTTCATTTTTTAGGCCAAGTTATGATTGACAAAAATCCAGGAATCACCTCAGCAGTAAATAAAATCAATAATATTGACAATACATACCGAAATTTCCAAATGGAAGTGCTATCTGGAGAAAAGAACATGATGACCAAGGTACAAAATATTTCTTTTCTCCTGGTGTGGTGTATCATCAAGAATCATGAATAGATGAAAAAGATTAAAAGTATGTATAACATCCACTATTAATGAGTATGTAAGATTGTGAGCACTTAATATATACTAATGATGGGGTAATAATAGTTACAGATAAAGCATTTTCAAATGAATGGGTTAAATTTTGGTACAAAGGGGTATACCATTAAAGATTTTTTTAGCTCCATATTTGTTAAAATAAATTACCCATTGACAGGTTAAGTGACAAAGCAAGTTGTAGATGAAAGACATATTTAAACCTTCTCTGTTTTACCCAGAGAGACTTCGTTGGCAGAGGCTTGCAAAAACATTTCCAGCTCTGGAACTTAATAATATGGACAGAAACATCTGATGTGGTTGGAAGGGGAAAAAAAATGTACAAATTTGGAATTAAAATCCAGGAAAACAGGAGGTAGAAGATATATGTCTATTGGATTTATATAACTTAGGAACTTAAGGATCGTTGATTCTATTGTCCATAAAAAACGGACTTAATACAACGGCTGAGTCATAGTCCATGACTATAATTTTATTTTTATTTTCTGTCTTCTAACATGTCTGTGATAGACCCAAAAGAAATTACTTTTGTTCAAGACTCAGAATCACTGGATATATTTAGTTTACCCATGAAAACTCAAATTTGGGAAAACAAAGAAAAGTATGGGAATGATTCATTCTATACACTTGACTCTTGTTTATAGACATGAAATTTGCCAAGTTCAAATAACTGTCAAAAAACAGTAAAATACCTCAAAACTTAATGACACAACTACAATGCCTCCCTTTTACAAACTGAAAACTAAATAAAGAGGAAAGCTTGTTTGATGTGTGAAGTGCTACCCGCAGCTTAGTTTAGCTACACATGAAGATTGTGTGCTGTGTTGTTTCAAATGATTTTTCTCTCTCTCCATCTTTGATTTAAGAGTCCAGTTAAGCCAGTTAGGCAGTTGGCCTCTTGGAAAAATTCCTCACGTGATTTGCAAATGACTCTATGGCCTTTGGGGATTGTGGTAGAGGACCAATTGACTTTGAAGAGATGCCTTTTCTCATGGAAAAAAGTCCCAATTCAAGATAGTAACTGGCCCCAGGAATAGCATAAACACCAGAATTCTAATTAAAATGCCTTTAAATGCACTGTTACTTCTCCTATAGTAAATTCAAATGTGTGTGTGCTCTAAGTAGACTTGTTTCTAAAATCTGGCGGGAATTTAGGATCAAACTAAAAACAATGTCTTTTTTTTCAGGTTCGAGAAAACAACTACACCTATGAATTTGATTTTTCCAAAGTCTATTGGAATCCTCGTCTCTCCACAGAACACAGCCGTATCACAGAACTTCTCAAGCCTGGGGATGTCCTATTTGATGTTTTTGCTGGAGTTGGGCCCTTTGCCATTCCAGCAGCAAAGAAAAACTGCACTGTATTTGCCAATGATCTTAATCCTGAATCCCATAAATGGCTGTTGCACAATTGTAAACTAAATAAAGTAGACCAAAAGGTAAAAGTCTTCAACTTGGATGGTAAAGACTTTCTCCAAGGACCAGTCAGAGAAGAATTAATGCAGCAGCTGGGTCTGTCAAAAGAAAGAAAACACTCTGTGCACATTGTCATGAACTTGCCAGCAAAAGCTATAGAGTTTCTCAGTGCTTTCAAATCACTTTTAGATGGGCAGCCATGCAACAGTGACCTCCTTCCCACAGTGCACTGTTACAGCTTTTCCAAAGATGTTAATCCTGTTAAGGATGTTCAGCAACAAGTTGGAGCAGTGTTAGGCATTTCCTTGGACATGTGCAGTTCAGTTCACCTAGTAAGAAATGTGGCCCCTAACAAGGAAATGCTGTGTATCACCTTTCAGATTCCTGCTTCTGTACTCTACAACAACAAACATACCATAAATCCAGGTGAGAAATTTCTGTAGAATTTAATGTAAACTAATTCCTTGTAGCTTTCTTTGGGATCCACTACTAAATTTGGAAATAGGGAGATTGATTCTAGTTCATTATTTTGGTTGAAAACCCCTTGCCATTCAATTTTTACTTGTTTCAAATTTTAGTCCAGTACAAAATACAATTAGTGTTGTTTCATTAAATAATAAATCCACAGGAATGTTATTTCATGTCTAGAGTGACCAGATGATAATTCTTAAAAAAATTTTTAAAACTGTTCAACTGTTAAATATCTAAAATAGGTTTTCTGCATTTGTTACAGCGTATGGCGAAGATCCACCTCTTAAACGGCAGAAGACAGATAATGTCTTTTCAGAAGAAAAAACACAAATTGCTTCAAACCCTTAATTGGAAATGTTTTCTCCATCTACCCACTAGACTTACATGTAGTAAAATATAATTTACATGATTTTATAAAATTGTAGCATTCAGTTTCTTTAGTATTGAACCCTTTTGCCCTGCTGTCTTATAAATTGAGCATTATCAAATTAAAATTTAACTACATATACTAACTATACTTTTACCTAAATTGTATCTGTTCACCAGGTAAGTATGTTTAAATATTGTCTGTCTTGTTTTTGAAGGTAGAGTGATTGCTGTCTAAGTAGTAAGGCATTAATAACACTTCTTAGCCATCTTTAGTGTGTTAGAAATAAACAACGTGGTCAGAGGTAGGTAAGGGGGGCTGGAGCGGTGGCTCAGCAGTTACGGTGCTTGCCTTGCATGTGAGTTCAAGCCCCAGTACCACGTACACAATGAAGTGTCTGAGCAACGAAAGTCCATGAAAAACTAAATAAAATTGATTCTTTCTCTCTCTCACTGTCCCTCTTTCTTAAAAACAAAACAAAAACCAGAGGTGGGTAAGGAAGGCAGAAATTGTACTCCCATGAGAGGGTGAGGCTTTCAAAAGAGGGTTCTAAACACATACCTAGACAAAGGAAATCCTCAGGTATTTATCCCCAGTCTGATATAATCCTGCCCTTCACTCCAATTGGAGGAGCTCAGAGGTACAATCTACATGATGGGCTAAGATTGGATAGAGCCAGGTACAGGAAGTAGGGTAGGCAGAGTATAGAAAATCAAAGAAGATAAGTGGGTTATAGGAAGTGGGCTGCAATTACAGGTTAAGGAGACATGTGTTGGGGAGTTTTAAACATGGCTTCCTCCTAGCCTCATGGTTCCCTGACTTAAGATGGCTTCCTTTTATATGGAAATCTTAAGGCTGCATTCTGAAAATGGACCATAAGACTTCTTACTTCTCACAAGTGGAAGTCTACAGTGATTTTTATACAACTACTGGTTATAGTTATTTTATTTTACATAACTACTTCTCTAGTTATGAATTATCACTATAAAAATTCATTAAAAATGAGATTACATAGAGCAGGGACAGGCAAACTACATTCTGCAAGTTGAATCTGGCCCACTACCTATTTGACCTTTAATCTGAAAGTGTTCTTGCATTCAAATAGTTTAAAAATGTTTTGTGACATGTGAAAACTGTATGAAACTTGAGTTTCAGTGTACATAAAGTTTTCATGTTGTCTATAGCTGCTTTCATGATACAGCAGCAAACAGTTGCAACATAGACTCCATGATTCTCATTTTCACATTGTTGCTTGCCATATTACAAACCACAGTGACATGAATGACTCAACAGCATTTTGAATGCTAGCCACAAAATTTTTTTTATTGCCAGTGCACACCTAATGTGTCAAGATGAAAAGTGAACTCTGAATGTTGTGCTTTGAAAACAGGGGAGTGTGAATTATTTCAGTATTGATTAGATGACAAAAATCTATAGCTAAGTTAAAAATAATACAATACACATTGATATTACCAGCCAAAGCACTTGTCAGTATTTTCAACTCACAATGACCTCAGAAATAATTTGAAAATTAAAGTAAAAATATCAAAGCAGAACATGTTCATAAAAAGAGAATGAAAATGAGACTGCAATCAAAGTAAATCTCCAAATGATTAATACTTATGAAAGGCAACTGAATATATTTTCTAAATTCAGTATTTTGGGGTACCTTGGTGCAAGTACAAATGAAATTCTTCTACTTCAAATCGGCTTAACTGTAGTTGGGGTGCTTTAATCATTAACTGGAAATGATTAACATATGCTACGTGATGACATGCAGATACTAAGGGAAGACTAATAGCTGTACAAATGTTTTCTAGATGATGAATATATGCTCAGTTAATATCACACTCCCAAACTGAAATGTGTGTGACAACATGTTTTTTGTTTGGGGTTTTTTTTTTTTGAAGAGAGAGAGGGACAGTGAGAGAGAGAGAGAAAGAAACAATTTTTTATTTGGTTTTTCATGTGGGTTTCGTTGCTCTAAGGCTTCGGTGTGTATGTGGTGCTGGGGTTTGAACTCGTGTACTCATGCATGCCAGGCAAGCATTGTAACTGCCGCAGCACCACTCCAGTCCCTGACAAAGTTTTTAAAGATAAAATATTACAGATAACCATTAGCAGGTGACCATTTACACTTGATTTTTACAAGAAATAATTAGATCACCACTTAAAAGGCAATGTTATTCTTCCCAAAAAAGGCATTACAAAAAAAATGGTAGTACTGTTTTTTAATTTTGTCAACAAAAAAATTGTGGCAACACTTTGTTATACAGGTACCTACATGTCTTTGATTTGCCTCTTAGCCTGCAAAGCCTAAAATATTTACTGTCTGGTGTTATAGAAAAAGGTTGAGGAGCCCTGATCTAGGTCATTAATTACAAACTCAAATGTCCAGTACGGCAGGTAATGTAAATAAATGACAGTAGTAACTGGTAAGACATGTAGAGAAGTAATGAGAGGCCCTCTTTCTTATCTAAAAACATTAAAATTCAAGTGTTTTGAAACTCAACCCAAGTGCTACACACTGATGTGTGAGGATCTGAAGTACATGTACAAATGATGTCCTTATGCATAAAATAGTAAAACTCTTACTTCCATTTAGTCACCCCCTAATTAGACAAAATGTAATTGTAAAGAAAACAATACTTAAATGCTTCTATTAGTATTTTAACCCTTCCGCCTTTTCACTTAGAGTGCATAAGTGAATGTGTTATTATTTCATTATTTAAATCTAGGCTTACCCCAAACTTTTAGATTTGATCCCTATTACACTCTTGAATCTACTAGAAAATAACAGCTGGAAATTTCATTAGGTATAATTTTTAACTTTTGTTAACTTTTTGACAGGTTCTTTGCCACCTTAACTGGATTTTTAGTTTATTTTCTTCCCACCTGTTGACAACCAAAAGATAGCTTCTAAGAGAAGCTCTTAGATGAAATAGTAAATATGTTCCATATTTTTAATATCTGCTTAAAAGGGAGTGTAGTTATTAGTAAATGATTTCTATATAATGACTTTCTTGGAAAGTCATTAACAGGATGTCAACAATATCATTTAGTTGATGCCATTTATGTCCCACAAAAGATCAAGATACTTGTTCTGTAAAACTTACTGGAAATCTTAAGAAGTCTGATTACCTACACCCAATTTTAGCAGAGCTGTTTGTATATTTGACAGTTTAACAATCATTTCTAAATCATGGACTCTGGAGCCTGACCATTTAGGTTCAAATCCCAGCTCTGTTATTTTTAAGTTGTATTGACTCCTGACAAGTTATTTAACTTCTACTTACCCATCTATTAGAATGGGGGGAAAAGCAGTGTTGTAAAGATAGATAAGGTAATACACAAAGCGTGAGGCACAGTGCTGGCACATAAGTAACACAGTAGTTTGTTAATCATTATTTTGCTCTCGTATTGCAAAATATTAAAAGGCTTGATTTAAATAGATGAAAGATTTGTACAGTGTGTCTGAGAGGAAATCACTGAAAGGGTAGGAGAAAAACATATCAATTTAGAATATTGTCAATAGATTATCTTTTCCCCATTCCATTTGATTTAATATGTTAGTTAACATCTAACTTGAAAGCCTTTGAAATGTTTCATTAGTCATTCTCTTTATTATTTTTTGTGCTAGTGGGGATTTAATCCAGGGTGCACTAACACTGAACTATACCCCAGCCCTTTTTTACTTTTATTCTGAGACAGGGTCTTGCTAAATTTGCCAAGGCTGGCCTAGAACTTGTGATCCTCCTGCCTTAGCCTCCTGAGTCATTGGGATCACAGGTATATGACACTATATCTGGCTCATTCTCTTTAAATACATTATTTTTGCAGTTGAGTGCAGCAAAGTCTCAACTGTAAGTTCAATGTTCTCATTACTCTTTGAAAAGGTTTATAGACTTGTACTTAAAAACACAAATCTTCAATTGGGGAATACCTAATAGAGATAAGGTACAGCCTATAGAGTGTAGCTAGAACTGGACTTAGATTTAAAACAAACCAACCTGTTTTCATTCTGGTTTTCTGTTAATTTGTGCATACAATCTTAGCTTCATCGATTATTTAATGCCTTGGTTTTCTCATTTATTTATTGATAGGAATGTTACAAAGATGAAGATGTACTCCTAAAATTAATCCCTACATAAGACAGTGTGGTTACAGATGGTTATCCCACCATAACATAACCACAAGTCTTGTTTCATGTAACTTGGCACCCATAAAACTTACATCTGTTATGATACCAATGTGACAAATCTTTTCATTTCCTTGAGATGCTATGTCTCATATCCAGTGGCCTATGTAACAGATTCCTTCAAGGTATCTGAGATGCTACAAATATCCATCCTAACCACAGTCAAACTCTTTAAGCAAAACCTCAAAACCTGGGTATAATAAAAGCCTTTGAAGTTATCAATAGAAAACTACATCAGAGCCTATAATTTACACATAGGGAAATTTCACTCCAATTTCCAGCCTCCAACATTTCATCATAAAATGAGCTCACACTGGAGGTGAAAGGTGCCATTTAAGTATTAAGTTTTATTAACTTACTTCTTTGAATATGTCATTAAAGTAGGTTAATGCTGTGTTCTGGCTTATTCTGCATGTGCCTCACAGCTGGGAACCATAACACCTTGATCAAGGTTTGGCTCACTTGGCACTGCTGAAAACAGGCACTAAGTTCTTAATATTGAGGGGGCAACATTATCACAGGTCAGGTTTTACTTGCCATGACCTGCTGATAGAAGGGAATATATCCACTTGTCTGGACTAGTATTAAGAAGACATTAGAAAAAAATTTTATGAGAAGAAATAATAGAGTTGGATATTAACACTAAATGTTGTAATCAAAATGGCATTTTAAAACGTGTTCAAGTAAAACACTGCAATAAATGAAAAACCACAAAATGTACTATAAAGTCTAGCTTTATTTTAAAAAGATTTTACAAGTCTGTCAACCTGAAACATACATAGGTGAATTATTTATTCCTCTGTCCCATCAGATGAGGATCAATGTCTCAATCCCTCAGAAAAAAAAAGTAAAAAATAAATCTTTTTCACAAATAAGTAAACCCTGTATTTCTCAGTTTGGTTCTGAAATTTTCTCTTTATAAATACTTTAACACAGCTGCTAATGATAGTACTATTTGCAGCTGCATCTGGCTATAATTTTACAAAGTCTGTTTTACTTTTCTAGCCCATTCGTTCTACTCCACAGTCCAAATCTTATAAACAGAAAAATAAAGGTTAACTGGGGTGCCAGAAAAGCCCACTGAATGCATCCTGTAGTGCTCTGTGACAAGCAAGAGAAGAAGTATAGCCTCCAGCAAGGTCCTGTGGAGAAGCAGCTCTGACGTGGCTTAAATACCTAGGGGAAAAAAAACAAAACGAAAAGTGTAGCTTTGATAAAGAAAGCTCATATAAATTGGTAACATTTTACAAAGCAAAAGTAAAATTGATTTCAATTTTAAAGAGGAATTATGAAGCAAATGTTTAGGCTTTTTGTAAGTGGATCATTACCTTTCAAAAGGAAACACGCCAAATGTACACAGAGTGCCTACACTAGTACTCAATAACAAAGCAAATTATAGTAAAGGTGGTCTAAAATCAGTTCTGAAGGTAGTTTCACAGATAATACTTGCTATGAAAATGTTCACTGTTTTTACAGTTTTCAGGACTGATCTGCTGGCTTTTGTTTGGGCACCTAACAAATGCTCTCCTTTGTAACATACTCTCAAATATACAGTAGCACATTATATTATAGTACAAATATTATAGTACTAATACTATAGTACAAAATATTATAGTACTATTATTTTTACATAAATGCTTTAAAGCAGCCTCCTAAATACCTAAACAAATGGGGTAAGGAAGAGAGAACATCCTGGTTCCTTCAAAATTACATATTTCATAGATACGTGTGTGTGTGGGGGATAGGTTGGGGGTGGGAGAATAAGGAGCGATCTAGGGAGACAACAATGTAACATAGTCTTTACCCTCACCCCAAAGAATCCAAATAGTACTTATGCAATCATTTAATTCTGGAGAATTCACAATCTAAGCATTTATATCACTTGTAGGGGCAAAATATAGAAGAATCAAGAGACTGGGGTGTGGGCGATGGGGTAATTCTGATTTAAGAACATATGCATATCATATTGTTACTTTATATGCATTTGTGATTTTATAATAACTCCTTAATAATTGTTTTTTTTTTAATTCGTATTTCAGACATTTTCTCTGCAGGAAAAGGAAACTTGAGAAAATCACATGTTCAAGAAATATCTTAGACTGTCTCTGAGGTCAAAGTAAAATCTCAAATAATAAATACAGAAGTCTTTTGATCTCAAAAGACAGTGTAATAGACACAATTCTTCAAATACAAGCAGTCCTTTATTGCAATTAAAACTTTCTACCTTGATGAAAACAGATAAAATAAGCCTAAAAATAGGACAATCCTAGCCAGAGAGGGACAACTATTTAACATGTCTACCAACACTGCTGGGAAATAAATATTTCTAGCTTTGTTTAACGTCTGGTTAGGAAAACCACATTGTTTCTTCAAGTCTCAGGAAGTAAAGCAGCTTCACCCACTTTAGAAATACAGGTATAGCTAATGAATAAATCAGGTACCAGAACATTTTAATAACTTGGAACATTTTCTACTCATTCATTCAAACTTCCTGTGTGTCAAGATCTTAATGCATGAGCAACTTATTATTTCTAACAATAATAAGTCAGTATTTGATTTGTATCCATGTTTAATAAGCTTCTGTGATTAAAAAGTATATAACAACACAAAAGACCGAACAGAAAAAGTAGTCAAAATAAGATGCAGGTTAAGGTTCTGGAATTGGCTATAATTTATTCACAGTGCCACAATCAAGGTGCTAACTCAATTCTTTGCTTCTCTGCCAAGGGTGAAACAGGAAATGGAAGGAGGGAGAGAATATTTATTGAGGAATGATCTAAAACTATTTGGGTAGTATATTTATAGGAAGACAAAATATCTGCACATGGCATTTCCAAAATTTGTATTTTTTTTAAAGAGAGGGACAGTCAGAAAGAATCAACTTTATTTGTGGCTTTCGATACTCTGACACTCCACTGTGTATGTGGTGCTGGGGTTCGAACCCACACCCTCATGCATGCCAGGCAAGGGCCCTAACTGCTGAGCCACGACTCCAGCCTTCTATTCTTATTTAAAAATTACAATGTGCTTTTACATAAATATTTTACAATGAAACATTGAAAAATATGTACAAATAGAAAATGCAAAGGATGAAATAAAAATATTTAAAGTTTTAATATCTTCCTTACATCCCATCTTACATACCCTCCTACATTTTGGATACTACCATTATTAAGGAGTTACTGTAAAACTTTTGATAGAGCCTTAAGTTACATAAGATTTAAGCAGAAATTCACTACATAGTCAGAAAATTATCTGCTTATTTCCTTCCAGAACACAATAAAATTCCAACTGTTAAGATTCTAATGCATAAGAAATGAGGTACTGGGTTGGAGCGGTGGTTCAGCAGTTTTGCCGCTTGCCTCACATGCGCAGGGATGTGGGATTAAACCCCAGCAACATGTACACAAGCAAGTGTTGTAGCAAGGAAAGCCAAATGAAAAACTAAGTGAAATTGATTCTCTCTCTCTTGCTCTCTCATTGTCCCTCTCTCTCTTAAAAAAAAAAAAAGAAAGAAAAGAAGAAAATAAAAGGAAACAAAAGAAAAAGAGAAGAAAAGATATAAGGTATTAGGTCATCTCAAAAAATATATCAGCCTGGTTTCACTGGGAACTCATTAACTATCATACAAATAGTAATATTTTTACAGGTAACTTGGAAATTATATATTCCATTCTTCTCACAATTTCTACTTAATTTTTAACTACATACCAGATGATGTTGCCTTCTTTCCTCAGATCCTCAAAAGAAAAGCATAGTCTTAGCTCTAATGGCTGTTCACTCACTCATTGCAGAAGCCACACACCACAAAATGTTTGTCAGCTGTGAGAAGCCAACTATCACAAATGAGGATTGGTTTTCATAGCTGTGATACAAACCACTGTGTAACTAACTGTCTTGATTCATCACATATTGGTACAGCTTGCTTCTGGGAAACTTGAGTCATACCACCTCTGGCTTGGCAATTCCAGCATAAACTTGCAGTGTGCATACAGCCTTTTTATATGTTATCCTGAGAAACCTGAAACAGCTGCATGGCTGGCAGGAAAACACAGGACCACCAGTAAAATATCTAAAACAGTTGCATCTTTTAATTTATGACTGTGCACTGTTTCAATAAAGAGTATATAAAACAGTTCAGCCTTTATGGGTAAAATGTAATAAACAGTCATAGTCATAGAGGCCATAATGTATTTTTAATAGTTTATCTAAAATGATTAATTAGTGTTTAAAAATAGTATTTCTTAAAGTCATAATATAGAGTAATGACCAAATATTTTAAAACTTTAGTTAATAACACTAAATTGTATGATTCTTACTGCCAAAATCAAGTCAATTAAAATTTCTCTGCATAGCTCTGAAGAAAATGCACTCCCCTTCTAACAATCATTTACATTAAACTTGTCTGTGAGTACGAGTCTGCCTATTTATACTGCTGTTTTAGATTTCTACAGCTGCACAAAACTGTTACTGTTAAGTATTTGAAAATATTTTCACCATGTAACCTATATTAATTCCAATTTAAAAATGAAATCATTTTTATTATTCAATTGTAGACTTTTATTTTCTAGAGTCTTAACCCAATGTTCCTAAACCCTTTAATTATTGTAATATGACAAAGTATTTTAAAGGATCTTCTACACTGAAACCACGCAATGAGAATTTAGTGTTTCTCCTACTTTTTTTTTTACCCTATTCTTCACCTGTATTGTCTTAATTCTTTCATGATCATTAAAAATACATCACTGAATAGGATTCCTGGGGTTTCTGGCAGAGGTGAGTATCTTTTCATGTATACCATTATATAAGAGAATCAAGAAGTCTTAACCAAAATTATTTCCAAAAGTCAAGCTCAGCTGGGTTTTGGAGCCTGGTGGTAACTGCTCTGACTATTCAGCCAATCCCAGGACACTATTCCTGTTTTTCATGGATTTATCATAAATATGTGTAACACTTACAAGCAAAAACCAGGGAAGAAAAAATAATTTTCTTATTTTGATACTTGTACCTTATTTTTCCTGAAAACAGACTAAACTCAGGTTTTTAAAAAAATCATACATTTGATTATTTTCTTAATAAGGTTAAAAAAAGAGTTATGTTTTCAAAGGCGTGTATGTATAAGGTAAATCTTGTACAGAGGGCATCTTATGCCCTAATTATGCTCTGCTTAAAGTTGCCTTCCTTTGACATTACCCATAAAATCTTTTCAAATAGATTTTGAAGGAAAGGAAAAAGGAACAATGTATCCTGGGAGGAGAGTAAGAAAGAATTAAGGAACACCACACTTGAAGGTCTGTTCCTAAACTTGTTTGCCTACACTCTTTTTATTTTTTCTGTTATACTTAGCTTTTACTCCCAAAGAAGGTGGTATAAGTTACACTTTGCTTCAGAAAGACTTTATTTTCTCAGTTCCTTAACATAAGAAAGTGTCTCTGAGATTACTCTTTTATCCTTTCTTTTAAAGCCCTATATTTACCATCTGACTCAAGTCTTGTATTCAACTCATTTCAGTGCTATTCAACAATGCTTTGAGTTCTTGGCTGGGGCAGAGGGCAGGGGCTGCCACTCAAGAACAAGAGGCAGCATTCTTCCCCTCCAGTCATAACCTGTTGGTGATAACTCTTAAAACCCACTTATTTCAGAGAATCTAGAATTCTCTAAACTTTAATTGAAATGAAAACTTGAAGTTCATATTCATTTTCTTGACTTCAAATTATCAGGCCATAATAAGAGTTAAAAACTTAGAGTGTTCAACCTAAGAAAGGTAGTGAACTCTAGAGACTAAGACTCTTTACAAGGTAACACATTTTCTTTTCCCCTTCCCTTTCCTTGCTCTTTCTCTCCCCTCCATCCCTCCCTTCCTCCCAATGCATTAGACACCAATTCCAAACATATGTGTCCCAACACACAAAATTCAAAGGTAATTGTCATTAAGAAAGACACCTAGCAGCTCTCAGCTGTCAAGACCAAGAATTCTTGCAAGAAGTTCAGCCAAAGCTACAAAAAGTTTACATTAACAACATATAAATTATGCCTCAGTGAGATTAAAAAACAACCAGAGAAGTATGGTATTCAGACAACTATCACTAAAAATCAGAAATATTTCTAAAAATTAAGGTTAGTGCTTACATGTCCTAACTGAATCACAATATCAGAATGATAGGCAAAACTGTCTACAGAGGGGAATGGATAATTATATATTCTAAGATAAATGGGGAAATGCACTTTAATTTAGATATATTGTTCATAATTCTGAGGGTGGTTTGGTTATAAGCACATGGCTTCATGAACTCCAGTTTTAAAATTTAACAAACGTCCACAGATAGATATCACATTACTCTCACTTTATTATCTAGCCGGCAGGTAATATAACAAGGTGAATAAACTAAAGTAGGCATAGTTGCTGCAGCACTCTTTGGCTTCTGTAGTTTTTTGCTCCAAGTGCCTGACCTATCACCTCTCTCTCTCACTTCTTTGCCTGTAGCCAAGTTGGCCCAGAGACTTGTTGCAAACACTGTGTAAATGCTTGGAAATGGCACTGACAACCACGGAAGTAGTCCAGACACCTGTCACTGGCCCCGACCAATGAGTTCATTCCTGTATGAGATCTACTGGAAACCAAGAGAGCTAACATTCACAGTACAGAAATTCCAGAAGGAAAATAGAAAAGAGGACAGCAAAACCAACTCAAAGAAATAATAGTTGAAAACTTGCTAACTCTGGGGAAAGACATGAGCATCCAGGTACATGAAGCTCAAAGATCTTGCATCAGATTCCAACCAAAGACAACTTCACCAAGACACATTATAATACAGCTGTCCCAAAGCAAGATAAAGGGAACATTCTGAAAGCAACAAGAGAAAGGAAGCATATCCACATACAAGGGATATAAAGCTAACAACAAATTTCTCAGAAATCTTGCAGATAATAAGACAATGGGATGATATAGTCAAAGAGCTAAAAAGAAAAAAATACAAACCAGGAATATATTACACAGCAAACGTGTCCTTCAAAAATGAGAAACAGATAAAGACTTTCTTAGACAAACAAAAGCTGAGGGGAGGGCTGGAGTGGTGGCTCAGTGGTTACGGTGTTTGCCTGGCATGCCCAAGTACTCGAGTTCAAACCCCAGCACCACGTACCCAACGAAGTATCCGAGGAATAAAAGTCACATGAAAAACTAAATAAAATTGCTTCTCTCTTTCTCTCTCTCTAGCTGTCCCCTCTTATTTAAAAAAAAAAAAAAAAGCTGAGGGGATTCATTACCACTATACCTACCTTACAAAAAATGCTAAAGGGGACTGGAGTGGTGGCTCAGCAGTTTGAGTGGTTGCCTGGCATGTGCAAGGACCCAGGTTCAAACCCCAACACCACCATGTACAAAACTAAGTGTCAGGGAAACAAAGGCCAGATGAAAAAATAAATAAAAATTGATTTTAAAAAATGCTAAAGTTCATTGGGCCACTAAATAGTAGCATGAAAATGAGCAAGTATAATGCTCATTGGCAAGGTTAAATATATAGTCAGATTCAAAGTACTCTAATCCAGTAATAGTGGTATGTAAATTACCTATGATTTTAGTGTAAAAGTTAAAATACATAAGCATTTTAAAAACAACAGTAACTACAATAACTTATTTTTTTTTCAGGGCTGAGGACCGAACTTGGGGCCTTGCACGTGTTAGGCAAGTGCTCTGCCACTGAGCTAAATCCCCAACCCCAATGATAACTTATTAATGGATACACAATGTAAAAGGATATACATTGTGATATGAAAATATAAAATGTAGGGGATTCATGGAGTTGTTAAGGGGAAAAAAGGTAAAGTTGTCATCAGTTTCAGATATAAATATGTTTTATATTAGCCTCATGGTAACAAATAAAACTTACAGTAGATATACGTAGATGAAGAAAAAGGAATGAAACCATATCACTAATTTTATATATATATCCACAGGGAATACACACACACACAAAATTATGTATATAACCAAATCACAAAGACAGCAAGAGAATAGAAAAGAATAAGAAGTCTACAAAACA
Source organism: Aplodontia rufa (assembly GCA_004027875.1). NCBI lineage: Eukaryota > Metazoa > Chordata > Mammalia > Rodentia > Aplodontiidae > Aplodontia > Aplodontia rufa. The sequence goes on from PVKS010004655.1 coordinate 54,505, forward strand.
GCCAGCAAACAACAAAATGGCCATGGTAAATCCTTACTGATTAGTTATTACTTTAAATGTAATTAGACAGAATTTACCAATCAAAAGATATAGAATGGTTGAATGGATTATAAAAACACAAGATGCAACTATGTGCTGTGCTATCTATAAGAGATTCATTTTATAAGATTAGTCTTACTTAGAAATATACTAGTAAAGGACATTACAAGAAAATTATAGGCCAATATCCCTAATGACCATAAATGTAAAAATCCCCAGCAAAATACTAGCAAACTGAAATCAACAACACATTAAAGAGAACAATACACCATGATCAAGTAGGCTTTATCCCAGGCATGCAAGGATGGTTCAACATACATTAATCTATTAAATGGGATACACCATAGTATCAGAAAGAAGAACAAAAACCATGTGCTCATATTAATGGATACAAAAAAGCATTTGAAAAAAATTCAACACCTTTTCATGATTAAAAAAAATTTCAACATTTTCAACAAATTAGGTGTAGAAAGAATGTACCCTCAAAACAATAAAGGCCATACACAACAAACCCACAGCTAACATCACACTAACTGCAAAAAGTTATAAGCTTAAGGTCTTAGTCTACAGAAGGATGGCTCCATTGCTCAGGGCTCTAAGTGAGGCCAAACATCAAGGTGGAAGAATGTTATAAAAAAAAAGCAGCTTAAAATGTCACATCAGAGATTAGAAAAAGAGACTCACACCAGTTATAAGACAAATACCCAAAGGCACACCCCCAATGACCCACCTTCTCTAGCCACACCCTAACCTGCCTTCCATTGCCAGTTAATCCCTACCAGAGGATTGATTCATTGATAGGGTTTAAGGCTCTTATAATCCAATCATTTCACATGGGCCTTTGCATTGTCTCACATATGAGGGATACCTTTCATCCAAACTATAAACCCATCATAAGTTGAAAATGTATGCACTACACCTAAACTACTGAACAGTATAGTTTAGCAACACAGTATAATGTAGTGTATCTTTTTTTTCCACATTCATAATTAAATGGCTGACAGGCACTAACTTCGCCCACCACTGCTGCCCAGCATTGTAATAGAGTATTATGCCATAAATCACTAATCTAGGAAAAGATCAAAATTTGAAATATAATTTCTATCAAAGGTGTATCACTTTCACAAAGTAAAAAACAATCCATTAAGTTGAACAATTGTAAGCTGGGAAGACTGTTTATACTGTTAAAATGTCCATAGTACACAAAATGATCTACTGGTTCAATGCAATCCCCTATCAAAACTCTACTGACATTTTTCATACCAATGGGGGAAAAAAAGAATGTTAAAGTCCACAGGAAAACCACAAATAGCTAAAGCAATCTTGAGTAAAATGCTATTAAAGACTTAAATTTAGAGCTGGAATGGTGGCTCAGCAGTTACAGCACTTGCCTGGCATGAGTGAGGACGCAAGTTCAAACCCCAGCACCATGTACACAATGAAGTGTCAGAGCAATGAAAGCCCCAAGAAAAACTAAATAAAACTGATTCTCTTTCTCTCTCTCACTGTCCCTCTCTCTAAAAAAGACTTAAATTTAAGACCTGAAATTGAGGTGAACACTAAGATCTCGAAATGTACTATAATAATCAAAGCAACATAATAAAGACAAAATAATGACATGGAATCAAATGGAATAAAATAGAGAGCCCAGAAATAAACTCAAGCATATATGGTCAACTGATTTTCAACCAAAGTGCCAGGAAAACAAAATGGAGGGGGGGAAGGTTCTTTAACAAATGGTGGTAAGAGAACTGGATACTCACATAAATGGGAATGCAAGTGGACTCTTATTTTATACTATATAAAAAATTTGAACTTAAAATGCTTGTTGAAGGCTTAAATTTAAAACCTGAAACTGTAAATCTAGTGGAAGAAAACACAGGGAGAAGGCTTCTTGGCATTGGTTTGGGCAAAGACTTTTTAGATATAATCACCAAAGTACAGGAAACAAAAGCAAAAACAGACATATGGGACTACAACAAACTAAAAGACTTCTGTATAGCAAATAAAGTAACCAAGTATGGAATGGGAGAAGATATCTGCAAACTACACATCTGATAAGGAGTTAATATCCAAAATATAGAAAGCAGGAACTCATACAACTCAACAGTAAGGAAAAAAAAAACTAATTAAAAAAGAAAAAGGCAAAAGACCTGAATAGATATTTCTCAAAAGAAGACATACAGGGGCTGGAGAGGTGGCTCAGCAGTTACAGTGTTTGCCCAGCATGCGTGAGTACGTGAGTTCAAACCCCAGCACCACGTATACAATAAATGTCTGAGCAACAAAAGCCATGTGAAAAACTAAATAAAAATTGATTCTCTCTCTCTCACTCACTGTCCCTGTCTCTTCAAAAAAAAAGAAAGAAAAAAAAACAGAAGACATACAAATGGCTTACAGGTGTATGAAAAAATCTCAACATCACTAATCATCATGGAGATACAAATTAAAATCAAAATGAGATCGACTCATACCTGTTAGAATGATTACTATCAAAAAGATAATAAATGGCTACTAAAAGCAAAACAGCAGCTAGCAATGTAGAAAACAATGACACATTGTTAGTGGAAATATAAATTATTACATCCATTATGAAAGAAAGGATGGAAGTATCTCAAAAAGTTAAAAAAAAAACCCTATGATATGATATAGCAATCCAACTTCTGGGTATATATACAAATAAAATTAGTATGTCAAAAAGACATCTGCACTCCTATGTTTACTACAGCATTATTTATAACAGCCAAGATATGGAATCAACCCAAGTGCCCATCAATGGGTAACAGATAAAATATGTTTTACACATAGACACACACAAGCAGAATACTTTTAAAAGAAATCCTATCATTTGTGTCAACATAGATGAGCTTAAAGGATATTAGGCTAAGTGAAATAAGCTAGGCAGAGAAAGACAGATACTATATGATCTCACTCATGTGGAATCTAAAAAAAGTTTGACTTGAAGAAGTTGAGAGTACAATGTGAGGGGTATTGCAAAAATTCACAAAGTTTTGGTTATGATAAAGAAGTTCTAGAGATATATTGCACAACATTGTGACTACAGTTCATAAGAATCTATTGTGGGGGCTAGAGCAGTGGCTCAGTGGTTTCGGCACTTACCTGGCAAGCACAAGGACCCGGGTACACAACTAAGTGTTGGGCAACTAAGGCCATGTGAAAAACTAAATAAAGTTGTTTCTCTCTTTCTCTCTCTCATTGTCCCTCTCTCTTTAAAAAAAAAAAGAATCTATTGTGCAGGCTGGAGTGGTGGCCTGGCAGTTAACAGTACTTGCCTGGCATGTACAAATATGTGGGTTTGTACCCCAGCACCACATACACAAGAAAGTGTCGGAACATCAAAAACCACATGAAACACTAAATAAAACTGATTCTTTCCTTCTCTCCCTCTCACTGTCCCTCTCTCTCTAAAAAAAAAGAATTTATTGTGTACTTGAAAACTGCATAGAGTATAGATCTTAAATGTTCTCACCTTAAAAAATAAATATATGAGGTGCTAAATAAGTTAAGATTTAATCATTTATAAACGCACAAATACACAAGTTGAGGAGAGCTGTGGGGGTGTCTCAGTGTTAGAAGTGCTTTCACAAGGTGCAGAGTTCAATCCCCACCATAGGAAGTGGAAAAAGAAAAAGGCAGAAAAAAAACCCACAAAAACACCCTACATTATGAACCGTAAATATTACACCTTAATGAAGCTGGGGGAATGATAATTACCATATTCAGATGGGAGCAAAGCAGAGGACCAGAGAATCACAAAGGGAGTTTCAACAGCATTGATTATGCAGCATGTCTTAAGTTAATGAGTAGAATTCAAAATAGAGGACTTGAAGAAGTAGCAGAAGGAGAAGCAATAAGAATGAAACAATTCAGAGGGAACTGTTTTATTATCACTCTTTGTAATACATACGATATATATTTTCTCTTTAAGAAATACTTCATTTGAAAAAAGGCAGGACACAGGGCACAGTCACAGGCATGCAGGCACCATCACTCCTGTCAACAACCGGCATGTAAAAAAACAACCACCTGCATGTACATGCTGTGTGAACCATTTTTAAGTTGCCCTTAGTTTCACCGAATATAACCACTTACACCTACTATGATTTCATATGTAATAATGCATATAATTATAGTAATTCATCTCAATGTATACTTAATATTGAAATATGTTACATTTATATTGTTCTTACTAATGTTTTAGTGGACTGTGGTTTCCCTGGTAGGTCAATATGTCAATATAAGATGGAAAAAACCTGTAGCTAGTAAAATAAAATTTATTTAAAGAGCCCTTTGAAGATTACACATCTGAAGACCAAGTCCAATTTACAGATCAGTGGTTAAAAAGCTGACCTGGCAAAACTGCAAAACAAAGTGGCAGATGAAGTAAGTCAAGTGGTCAATGAGATCTCAGCCAATTCCTGATAATCTCAAAATTTTCCCCATCATAATGTTGCACATTTTCAGCTTTACCAGCGTGAAATATACTGAGCTCTCTATGGTTAATATTAAAGTAGCAGTCTGGGTAGAGAAACCAAATTCAATTTTGCTCCCCAATTAGTCAGCTAAGCACCTTCCTCAATTCACAGAAGGAAAGCTCTTCCTGTTGGTGTGGTTTTCTGCAGACTGTAAAATCTCTAAATTAACTATAAATCTCAGTCTTCTCCCCTGTACCATTTCCATTTTTTATCTTGTAAATACTTAAGAGTATAAGGATGCATGATTTAATAGAAAGGACAAAAGCTTTGGCAATAGATACATTTGGATTTGAATCCCTCTCTGGACATTACTAACTATATAATTTTGAAAATTGCTTTTATTTTTCAAACTTCAGTTTTCTTATCTGTAAAGTAGAGATAAGAATAACAATTTATAGCATTTTTAGAAGATTAAGTAAAATATGAAGAATTTGGCACAGAACACGAATGAAGTATAGTATCCCTGTCTACCACACATCTTCTCTTTGATACTATTAATACAAAGTACAATTTCACAAGGGATAGGCCTTTCATGAAATAAGTTTACAAAGTGCTTTACACTCTGCTGGTAGTAGGTACCTGTACTTTCCCACCATGACGTTCCTATCTACACCCACATCCATTCTAAAAGTAACAACATTGTAGACCTTTCTTTCCCCTTTTGCTTTCCCAATTATGAAGATCCAAGTAGAGACTTCACAGAGAAGGAGAGTCCTTCCTGCTTCTTAGTTTTTTTTTTTTTAATCACAAGATAATAGAGAAACCTAAGTATGCCAATATATACTCATCAAAAGACATATGAGAGGGGCTGGAGTGGTGGCTCAGCAGTTTCGGCGCTTGCCTGGCATGCACAAGGACACAGGTTTGTACCCCAGCACCACATACAAAAGGAAGTGTCAGAGCAATAAAAGCCACTTGAAAAACCAAATTAAGAAATTGATTCTTGAGGTTGGAATGGTAGCTTAGCAGTTATGGCACTTGCCTCACATGCACAGGGACGTGAGTTTAAACCCAAGCACCACATACACAACAAAGTGTCAGAGCAATGAAAACCAAATGAAAAAACTAAATAAAAATTGATTCTATCTTTCTCTCTCACTGTCCCTCTTTCTTGAAAAAAATTGATTCTCTCTTTCTCACTGTCCCTCTCTCTCTCTCTCTTAAAAAAAAAATATATGTATATGGGAAATTTTTATTATATATTTGTATGGGCACAAACATATATGTACATATCTATGTTTTATAATTACTATATGTACCCTAGTAAGTTTTATTTCAAAAGTTAAATTTATTATTTCCATTCTTGCTGTCTCTTTCTCTTATTCCATGTACCATCTTCACTGCCACTATTGTCACCTTATTTCTAGCTTTCATTACCTCTTTTATGGATTCATTAACAGTTTTATAACTGATCTATTTATAATATGCTTTCTCTCCATTTCCACTTATTCATATTTACCAAATTAATCTTCTCAGGGAAAAGCTCTGCATGACTCTCACATAAGGAGACATTTATTGGCTCTCTGCTGTATGAAGAACAAAATCCAAATTCCTCCCCCTACCATTCAAGGTCTACTGTACTTGAGTCCAACCCACCTTTTCCAAACATATTTCCCATTAATCACCTTCATGTACCCTGATCTTAAGCCAAAGTCAACCATGAGGTTTTCTATTATTTCTCATTAAAGTCTCATGACTACCCATGCCATACCTTTGGTTATTCTGTTTGCTTCCCTTAGAATGCTTTTATGAATGCCTTTACCACTGCCTGTCTTCCAAAGCCATGGTTCAAATGTCAGTCACTCAATTCTGAACAGAGAGACCTGAGAAGTTTCCCACCCAATACAAAAATGTTATAAATATGCTATAATAAAAAAAACAATCAAACAAATCTTAAAAGAAGACTCTCAGGTGCCAGAAATTACATGGGAACTCAAAATAAGAGCAGTACCTCCTAGCTGAAGTTCAGGAGGACTTTAGATATCAGTGACTTAATATCCATAATTGGACAGGAGGCAGGCCTCAGTTCTGTCAGAGATAGAAGTCAGAACTGGAGTTACCTCCCTGTATATAACCTAAATCTACAAAATACTGTCCCATCTATGAAACAACTTGCAGGAAACAACTCTGCTCACTACCCTGGAGAAAGTTATAAGAAAGCTATAAGAAATCAAACATCAGATATCAGAATATATAAGGCTTCCCTACCCACAAGAAATTCAAAATAATAACTGGTTCAGATTCAATGAAGCTTGCAGGAGTCTGGCAGAAGCAAATATGAAACTATCAGAATGGCCTCCACAATTCCAAGACCTACAGAAAAACAATTCCCACTGAAAAGGGATTCACAGCAACTACAACAAAAATTACAATGGCTCACTTATGAAAAAGTCAGAAGACACAACCAATGGCAAGACTCAAACACTGAACCATAAGAGAATAATCAGAAGGAAAACTTTAAAAGAGATAAATAAACATTATAAAGTATCAATATGACAATACAATGAAAACAGATAAGTTTTATAAGCTAACCTCCAACTATTAATCCATTTTATGCTCAAAGATGCATATTATAATGGAATACAACTATGCACACAAACAAAAACAAAAAATTCTAGCAAGATAGGACATAACCAAAGCTTTGTAACATTTATTTTTCCACACAAAGTACCTTCTCCTCAAAAAGCTGTATTTCATATACTGGAATGTGAATAATGTCAACAACTTAGATAAATCTCTAAATCAAACAATATCAAGCAAAGACAAAGTCAAATGAATAAAATAACTGATGTTTTCCCTTAATTATGAAAAATTTATTTTATAGCAAGTAAAAACAGCTTCATAAAATATCTAACTCAATGGACCACTAACTATATTAGTAAAATCTGAAAAAGCTCCAAGGTTCCTGGTTTAATACCTAATAATTTCAAGGTTTTAAGAAGCATTTTTAATTCTTAAGCTCACAGAAAACTTATACTTTCTTCTAAAAGTAAAACCATAACATTGCTTTGACTGCCCCCATCCCAAAAAAAGCAACAACCAACTATGCCTGTTTTTAGAAGTAATGTGCTAATGCAATCAGTGGTACCAAAAAAACCTTTTTCTGGAATAGATGCTTCAATAGACTAGTCACTTAATTGGTTAAATATCATTTGGACCAAAAATTTCATGTGTAAAGAAAATATTTTTCCCTTACTTAAAATATTATAGTATCTTTTTTAGTATTCTGTTTTGCTTTCAGAATACATATTTTTGGCAATACCCTATAACCATGCACACTCTGGTATAATATGTTAAATAAAAACACATTCTAACAAGTTACATATAACTTTTTTCCTAAAATCAAGAGTTTTAAAAGTTTAATTTTATAGAACCTGATTCAATATATTAAAATGCCTTATAGTTAGAAATGAAGATTCCTTATTTCATAACTCTAAAAAGTTAAAGAAAAAAATTCTTGAATTCAACTTTTCAAGAAATATCTTAAAATTCTACTTTTGAAAGAAAAATTATTTTTACCTGGTATTCCAACCTTCAAAATAAGCTACATAATTTTCTTATCTCTACATCATGCTTTAAAGTGGACCTGCTATGATGAGTCAACAGAAAGTAAAAGAGAAGCAAAATTCAAACTAATGTTATTTTTTATGTTATTTTGTACCTAGATAGCTTCCATTTTGCAAAAGTTACTGTTTTATGAAACTAAAAATAAGCTTTTATTTAAATCAAAACTAATTCTAAATGTCTCCACTGAAAATAAAATTTAAATGTTTTTTATAAAATAAATGAAAAGAATCATGGGAGAAGACAGTATAGACAGTAGAATAAGGGAATTAACACAGAATTCTAAAACTGGAGGAAAAATTAGAAATCCTCCCATCCTACTGCCCCAATAAAAGATAAAATGGTAGCAGCAGATTTGTTTAAAAAAAATAACCTTCTTGAAAAGAATCTATTTACTCAATGAATATTATATATATTTTTTAAGAGAGAAGGACAGTGAGTGAGTGAGAGAGAGAGAGAGAGAGAGAGAATCAATTTTTATTGAGTTTTTCACATTGCTTTTTGTTGCTCTGACAGTTGTGTACGAGGGTCCTGAACCCATGTACTTGGGCATGCCAGGCAAACGCCATAACAACTGAGCCACTGCTCCAGCCTCCAATGAATATATCTTGAACTCTTACTATGCATTCAGTATTATGTTGGATGTCAGATGGAAAGACAATCCTTGTTCCCTAGTAGCTCAAAGTCTAGTGGGAAGAAAGACATGAAAATCAACAATTTTTCATTATAAGAGAAATGGAAATCAAGAGAAGTCAGAAGAGTGCAGAAAACGTAAATATTTTTGTAAAAGTTCATATACGAAGGTGGAATGATAACTTGCCAGGTAGATAAAGTGTTATTTTATTTTAAAGACAGAGAGGGAGGGAGGGAGGGGGGAATGAATGAATAAATTTTATTTAGTTTTTCATGTGGCTTTCATTGCTCCAACACTTTGTTGTGTAGGTGGTGGTAGGGTTCAAACACACCTCCTAGTGCATGTCAGGCAAGTGCTATAACCACTGAGCCAGCACTCCAGCCCCAGCATTGTTATTTTAGAAAGAAGGTTAAGTATACAACGGCTTGAGGCCTCAAGAACAGGATGTATTCTGAGTGTCAAATCTTGAGAACATTCTATGACTTGAATATCTAAGATGTTAATGGGTAAGAAATGGAATCCAACTTGAATTTTAGAAATCTCTTAATCATTGTATGAAAGACAGGTTGAAGAAAGAGGATAAAAAAAGAGACAAAGTGAAGACTTCTAAGGGGCCACGGTTCTATGGGCCTTAATTAACCAATTATATGTTAAGGCAGTAGCAAGAAGAAATCTTTAACATCTCCCAAGAATTGAGCCTAGAAGCCTGGCTGGGCTAGGAAGGTTCACCACAAGATGTACAATAGTTGGAACAGATTTCATAATGAAGAAAAGTTCCACTTGGGACATAAAGAAAAGAGATACTAATCAAATACACAGGTAGAAAAATAGAAATGATCAGGATACATTCGGAAATCTGAGTTTAAAGCAAAGAAAATACAAGCTTCCAATTTAACATAAGACACTATTTTTCTAAGTAGCTTACCCAGAGCCCCTGGATTCTGAGCAAGTGCCTTTGTGGTACTGTTGGGGTAGTATGGGGAAAGGTTCCAAGCTGTCATTGGGAATTCTGGTCCTGTAATAGTGTACTTATGCTTTTATCTACTTTATATTCGGGGATCCTAGTACAATTTTGCTTAAAAAAAAAACCACAATTCTGTTCTTTTAAAGTTTACAAACTATTTGCTATGGACCTTATTATGCTGTTCCCCAAAATTCAGATGTCAATGCCCTTATTTTCAAAGTGATGGTACTTGGAGATTGGCCAATGGGAGGAAATTAGGTTTGCATGAGGTCATGAAAGTGGTTCTCATGATGGTGTTAGTAATTTTTTATAAGAGATACCAATATGTGTGCTCTTTCTCTCTGCCCTGTGAGGCCAGGAGTGGGACAGAAAACAGTAGTCTATAGCCAAGAAAAGGGCCTTAACCAGCAACAAAACTGAAAAAAAACTTCTGTCTTCCAGATTTGTGAGAATATATTTCTGTTTTTAAGTTATCAAGTATTTGGTATGGCAGCCTGGGCAGATTTATATACTATTACATTATAACTTTAGAATCAAACATTTTCTATTAAATCCTACCCACTTAGTAATGGTCTCAGCAACAGTCTATGGTTATTCAGGGTTGTTAAAAATTATCAGGGTCAATGTACTAGAAGTGCCAACAATAACCCAGCAGGTACTTGGTAGGTGCTCAGTACATGTAGTGAATTAGATTAAAAGATTAAGGAAATATCTGAAACAATAACAAATTAGCAAAGGAAGAGTTGGCCAAAAAGAATTAGAAGCCATAAAAAAAAGGAAACAAAAGAAAGCAGTATGAAAAAGAAAATAAAAACAATTTTAAGAATTAGTGCTTTGGCCAAAAGACAAAATAAAGAGCACAAGTTATCCACCAAATTTTGTATTAGAAAGTCGATGGGTAATTAGTAAAATCAGACTCTAAGTAACAGCCAAATTACACCAGTTTGGGTGAACTAATCAGAAATAAGGAAGTGGAACAATAAGCATATGACTTCTTTAAAAAGTTTGTGATCAAATATGGGGGAAAGGGCAGTAGAAAAAGAAAGATACAGGATTGATGAAGTTAGCATGTTGTTTCAGGATGAAAGTTTGAATATGTTCATTTCATGAAGAAAAAGCTGTAAGAGAGAAGGGAGAAACTGAAAGAGAGGTGATAGTCAATTTGACAATATAATATCAAAATGTAAACTAGATCACAGAACATAGGTAGGATTTGCCTCAAATTCAAGATAGGTTATTCTGCCTTTAAGGATGGACAGAAGGAGTAAACAAAGGTACAAATACAGGCAAATTTATAGGTAGAATGTGGCTTTTGAGGGAACACATTCCTATGTACACTTTATCTGTGTAGTATGTTAAAAGGGTGGTTGCTGAGCGTGAAATGGGCAAAGTAGTGGAGAGAATAGAGGAGAGTAATGATGTGGAAAAGCCACCAGGGTATTGAACAGACAACCATGGATGTGTGCAAAATGATTGCTGAGTGGCACCCATCTGCTCAGCTATGTGATTTTCTCCAACTATGTTCGGCAGAACTAATTTAACAAAAATTCATACAATTTAGAAAATACTTCCAATTACTCTTTGTATGCAAAATAATTAAAACACTAAAAGTATTCATGTGGTCCTGACTCATACAGAAAAAATGATGTGCCTATAAAGGAATTTTAGAAGGTGCTCCCCAATGGCCCATCTATCCCTTATCTTGTGGTTATAGAGGAGAAAGACAATATAGGCCTCAAATCTGGGCCTATATTGTAAAATCTTTCCTGTATGACATTTTATATTCAAATTTATTCCAAATAAAAATAAGAACAATTCTTTCATATGACTATCTATTTTCTAGCAGAGAGTTCTGAACTGAGATCAAGTTATATGATTCTTCTCTTACACAATAAAATAAAACATTTTTCCAGGACACATTTAAAGACTCAAAAGTTGAACTTTTTAAAAAATGAGAAAGGCCTCCTATCCTTCAAGAAAACACTTCTGAACATAATAGAAAGCTATAGGTTTATAAATATTCTTACTCCTGAAGAAGTTGAAATTGAAAAAGAAATTACACTGTTAAGACTTGCGTGAAGAGCACTTGAGTCGACATCGTGATGGGAAGAGGTTCTTAGTAGCTTTGAGACTTCGATTCATGTCTTCGCATTAGCTGCTTAATTGCACTGGCTAAATTTTTCATTAGCTAACCAAATACTTATTTCATTGGCTTTGGGAAACTGCTATAATCATATTTACAGTAAGAATTTTCTAAGCATTTATTTCCTCTGAGCGAAAAAGATTTACTCTCTTTAATAGCATGAAACCTCCTTGAGTTCTCATTATTCATTTTTTCTATGAAATGGCATAAAATGATAGTACTAGCTAGAAAAGTAAAGATAATTTCTCATAAACAATTATGAGTCTTAGAGACCAAAATGAAAGTGCCTAGCTTACCAGAACTTCAATTATTTTTATACTTATTGTATAGAATTTTGCTGGTACAAGTCAACAAATCCTGCAGACATTAAAAATGATATGATGGCTACTTTAAGCAAACGTTTTAGATCTATCTATACAAGAAACCATAGCTCTGAAATTTTTAAAAAATAGTATAACATATCCAAATCAACATTTCTCATATAGAATATACTGAAATTTCATACTATTCCCTACTGTATTTTTTTTAACATGTGTATTTCCCTTTGTGTACTGGGTGCCAGATTCACATGACAATTTTCAATTTAAACCCGAAAATACAAATTCATTGTGAAATTTTTAAATCATAATAAATACTATTGATCTTTTGCCTATATTGGAGCCAGCAAACAAAATAATGTAATAAGAACAACATCTCTAAATGTCCATCAATGTGGCACAAGTAAAATTTACAAAACTCAAATTTTTAAAAAATATTTTTATTTAAAAACTCAAATTTTTAATAAGCTGTTAATACCTTAATAAATGGATAGGAGAGTCCTGTAAAAAAATGACAAAGTACATCTATGGAATAATACTGTATTTCTATATATTAATAACATTGTTTAAAACAATAAAGCACAAAATGCCAATTGTTAAAGTACAGCAATAATGTGTATGTAGCAAGGATGTTTTACTCTTGCTGGAGGACAATATGAAGAGTACACTAGGGTAGAGCTTAAAAGAATGTAGGGATGTATTTTTTCCATAAATTATACCATATCCTTGATTTGCACGTAAGGAGTCTTTTAAATAACAAAAGCAACAATACATATAATTAAACCCAAATTTCATACAAATATGTCTAAAATACATCTTATTACCACTGTGTTTTCCTCTAAAAAGGATAATACTTTCAGGTGGCTAACAAAATATCTTTGGGCCTTATGCCAGGAACATGGAATTTTTATACAAGTATAAAGAAAACAGAAGATTAGGAATGATCTTGTAAGACATAGAAAAATGACTATGACTCTTTTTTTATTTGAGAGAAAGAGAGAAGAGGGGAAGAGGGGGAGAGAGAAAGCGAGAGAATCAACCTTATCTATTTTTTCATCTGGCTTTTGTTTCTCTGACAGTTAGTTGTGTATGTGGTGCTGGGGTTTGAACCTGAGTCCTCATGCATGCCAAGTAAGAGCTCCAACTGCTGAGCCACTGCTCCAGCCCTGACTACAACTTTTAAATGAATTTGTTTCAATATTAGAGGTACAAAAGTACATGAATGCAATTGGCAATATTTAAACTCTGATTTGATTGTAAAACGTTGAAAGAAGTTGGATGTTGTGGGTTTTCCCCTAGTTTATTCTCTTTTCTTTCTTTGCTTAAGGGTAATCATTTGAGATAGTGATCTGAAATCTATGCACGTTCTGCTATAATTATAATTTGCTGACAAAATACATGGACGAGAAAGCTCCCAATTTAACTTACTTCTAATAGCTCTTGATGACTCACATATTTCAGTGACAAAAGAAAAATAAGATGCTGATAAGGCAATATATCAACAGATTAGATAATTAGATAACTTTACAAAATTATTTTCATATTCATTTTCTTGTTTGCTCTTCATAAGGTCCCAGTGAGGGAGGAAAGTGAGGAGTAAAGGAGAGTATTCTCAATTTATAGAGTATGTCAAGACTCAGAGAAATAAATAATTGGCCCAAGATATTGTCACCTCTGCCTACCAGGAGAGAGAAATAGAAATATGAATGCATAAAGTGATTACAGAATGGTAGTCAAGACATAAATAGATTATAAAAGTGAATAAATGGGAGGGAAAATGAAAAGTTACCAGTAAACGGGCATAAAGATTCAGTTATGCAAGATAAGTCTGAAAGATCTGCTGCACAATATTGTACCTATAGACAACAATACTGTATTGTACCCTTAAAAATGAAGAGGGTAGATTGCATATTATATGTTCCTACCACAATAAATTTTTTTAAAAAAGTGAATCAGGGGCCAAGATCTCAGAAAAAATGAAGAACCCTTCAAGCTCCTACCCCTTCAAAGAAACACTGAAAAACAAATAAGCAAAAACCTTTCAGAACTCTGGAAAATAAAGGTTTATAGCAACCTAAGAGAATGCTGAAGCAAGTAAAAGGTAATCTTAAAAGAGTAGGAAAGTTTTGTGGCATTCTTGCTTGCCACTGCACTATACTTTCTCCAGTTCAGCAGTATGGGTAACCAGTGTTGGACCATGGTCCCTGGTTTTAGAGAGCAGAGCAAACACTACTAGTAAATTATTCTGTTTGTCTGTTCTAAAGACTGGGAGAAGAGACTGGGAAAAAAAAAAAAAAAAAGACAGACAGTTTTTCTGAAGTGAACACAGAACATATGTCAGACCACAAAAAAGTCTCAATAAATTTTAAAGATTGACCTCATACAAAGCACACAATGGAATGAAGCTAGAAAACAATAAAGGAAGAAAGCTGGAAAACTCATAAACGTGGAATTAAACAATATACTCTTAAATAAGCAATGGGTAAAAAAAAGTTAATCACAAGGGAAACTAGAAAATAGAGACAAATAAAAGTAAAAATAACATTCCAACATATGGGGGAAATTACAGCAGTTAATGACAACATTAAAAAAGATCTCAAAATCAATAACCCAATACTACACATTAAGGAACTAGAAAAATAAGGTCAAACTACATTCAAAGCTAGCAAAATAAAGGAAAAAATGGGAAAACATAATTGAAATGGAGAACGGAAAAATAGTAGAATCACTGTGTTTCCTTGATCAACAAAATCGACAAACCTTTCATAGAAGTACAATATGACCTGCCAGTTCTCCTCTTTGGTATATATTCAAATAAATTAGTGAGATGAATACCTATACAGGCATATTTAGCAGTATTAATCACAACAGAAAATAGGCATAAACAGTCTGAATGCCCATCAATAAATGAATGGATAAACAAATTGTGGTAAGGTTATACAAAGAAATATTATTTGGCAATGGAAAGGAATGAAGTACTGATACATGCTACCACTTAGGTGAACCTCAGAAACATTATGCTACATGAAGTAATCCAGACATAAACAGGTATATATTGTATGATTCTATTTATATGAAGTATCCAGAATTGATAAATTCATACAGAGACAGACTGATAGTTACTAGAGCTTGCAGCTGAGCAGAAGAATGGAGAGAAACTGATTAAAAGGTGAATGATTTTACTGTGGAGTAATGGAAATGATTTGGATTACACACAGGTGATGGCTGCCAACACTGTGAATGTATTTAAAAGCCACTGAATTGTTAAATTGAAAATAGTTACTTGTGGGGGCTGGAGCGGTGGCTTGGCGGTTACAACGCTTGCCTGGCATGCCCAAGTACATGGGTTCAAACCCCAGCACCCATGTATACAACTAAGTGTCAGAGCAACGAAAGCCACGTGAAAAAAAACTCAATAAAAATTCTTTCTCTCTCTCTCTCCTTCTCTCTTTATTTAAAAAAAAGAAAAAAGAAAATAGTTACTTGTGTGTAACATGAAGTTCGCCTAAATAGATTATTTTTTAAAAAAATGAATAGAAGTGCATTTTCCCCCCAAATAAGGGATTTGGAATCCCTTCATCACATATGAGACCTTAAAATAGGAAATTACACTTTTTAAAAGTATCATTATCATGATGAGGGAAAATCTTGAGGTAATGCTTAAAGGATTTATTATCTCAGGGGAAAGCACTGAATAATGGGACCAAAAAGAGAGTGGTTGTAGTAACTTGGTTAAATCCCAAGTGAAAAAGCATGCGTTCATAAAGCCCTAATGACCTAACAGTAAAAGTCACACCAACTCAGGTCCTAGAAAATGTATTAGTTAGGCTTCCAACTAAAAAGAGATGACACACTCTATTTAATATGAAGTAGGCTGATTTCCAAAAGGACTATTTACAGAAGTGAATGTATAGAAAATTCAAAGAATAGTCTAGTTTAACCCAATGAAGCATCATTGACAGAGGCACCTTAGGGCCAAAGAAACAAGTTGCAGTACAGCTCTGAGAACCCAAAACAAAGGCACTCCTTTATGAAGGGTTGTCTTAAAAAGAAAAAGGACTTTGTAGGGATGACAGAGCCAGCATGAGGCAACCTGCCATGGAACAAATACTCTGTTCTCATTCCCCTCCCTTTGATTTTCTGCTAAGGCTTTCCATTGCCCATCTCTACCCCATTTCCAACTCCATCTTTACTCCAAACTAAAAGGCACAAGATTCATTCATAGGGTCTATACAACAGAACATGGCAGGGTATGGTATAAAACAGGTCAGAGAAATGATCTGTACAGAAAGGAAGTACTCTATTAGCTCTCTAAGGAGTAACAAAAGATATCCATCATGAAAAGTATTCCCAAGTCTTATGTCCCAGCTACTCAGCAAGTTGAGGCAGGAGAAATGCAAGTTCAAAACCAGCCAGGGCAATTTAGGAAGACCCAGTTTGAAAACAAAAATAAAAAGAGTCAGAGATGTAACTCAATAGCACAGTGCCCCTGAGTTGAATCCCCAGAACCAAAAAGAAAAAAAAAAAAAATCACAAGCAATTAACTTAGTTACAAAAGGACAAAGTAATAATTCTGTTTATTTTGCACAGTGAATTATAAGTTTTAAAAGAAGTATAAACTACAATCACATGGGTACATTCAAGGCTCTACACTTATTGAGTCATATTGTATATATATACTGATTATTTTTTAAATATCTGAAGCATTTAAAATAAATTGATTTAAGTAAGATTTACTTCATTTATAGGAGTTGCTTCAGTTCATGATACTTGATATGTTTTAAAGAATCAGACTTAAATTTACAATTAGAATTTGACTTTTGCAGTAATCTTAGCAAATCAGGAAGCTGAAGCAGGAGAATAACAAGTTCAAGGCCAGCCAGACGCTATAATTTAGTGAGACGTTGTCTTAAAATTTAAAAGGTGGGCACCAGGGGTGTCAGTCAGGGTTAAAATGCCCCTAGGTTCAATCTCCAGTACTGCAGACAAAAATGCTACTTTATAAAATTGCTTGATTCATAAAACAAAAGCTTTTAAATCTACTAAAAGCATAATAATAGATTTATAATTTTAATACATTACATAGCAACATACACAAGAGTGATCAAATGAATTCCTTCCGGTGTAACAATGACAAAAAATATTGTATTGACCACTGACATAAAGTAAAACCACACAGAAAAGATGAAAATAGAGGGATGTTCTAAAACACCACTTACATGCAAATATTAACAAAAAGCTAATCTGCCATATTGCTACTAATAAGTATATAAATTTAAAATACAAAGACAAGACTAATAGGAATAGAGAGGGATGCTGTAATCACAAAAGGAACAACGCTCTAAGATTTAATAAATTTGCATGTGCCTAAAAAGTAATTCCAAACTCTAGGAACAAAAATACCTGTGATATCTCTATATATGTATTCCTTTGAAGTGAATCAATTTCTTTGGATAACCAACCACTTATGAAACAACAGAAACACCAGTACAGGGAAGAGAAAGGAGAAGGGTTGGGGGTGATTAGAATAAGCTATACTGCATGCCTTTACAAAAATGTAAATGCTTAATCCGATTGTCAAATATATCTTAAAAAAAAAAACAACAAAAACAAGCGTGATAGGCAGGAAGGAGAAGGGGAAATGTTGGAACTGAGTTAAAACAAGGTACACTCCCAGCATTTATAAGTACGTCACTGTATATACTATTGTCAAATATATTTTAAAAATGTTCTTCAAAGGCACAAGAATTATGTTACTATACTTGATTATTTTAGGAAAAATGTATGACCCAGAAAGAGAGGCAAGGGATGGGGGAGAAGAGGGGGAAGTAGGGAGGTTGCTGGGGAGGGGAGGTATATTGACCAAACTACATTGCTGTATTGTGTGCACCTATGAAAATGTGACAACAAATCCCTTCACTATGTACAACTATAAACCCAATAAAAAATAAATAAGAGGGAAAAAAAGATCAATGGCT
The DNA here is from genome assembly GCA_004027875.1 of Aplodontia rufa. Lineage (NCBI taxonomy): Eukaryota > Metazoa > Chordata > Mammalia > Rodentia > Aplodontiidae > Aplodontia > Aplodontia rufa. The sequence continues at coordinate 72,640 of PVKS010004655.1, forward strand.
TAGGAATTACTTGTATGAATTTGTAGGGGTAATTTACCTTCCTCAAATGTCATTCTCTTCATTTGTAACAAATAATACTATTGCCAAACTTCTGAGTCATTGCAAAAAATAAATAAAGTAGGGCAAGTAAAACACTTAGCACTATGCCTGGTAAACAGCTATTTCATATAACAGAATTTGGGCAGATTTCAAATAAACTCCTATGAACACTATTTGTTTTATAGTAAAAATAGTAGTCATCTAAAAAAAAAGAAACATGGATTTTTATGAGAGGTGTAAAGTAGTAAGGTTTTAAATTTTCAAATTAGTTTTAAAGTAGAAAGAAAGAAGATAGATGAAGGAAGGAGGGAGGAATAGCTCTCTCACTCTTCTATCCCATATTACCTTCTGAATATGTCTGAAGTCAAACTTCCCACAAATGTTCATGGTCAGCCAACTAGACCCCTTTGCCTTTAGTTTTTTTGTCACCTATATACCCAGGTCCCCTGACATCCACATAGTAACATACTAGTTATCTTTCTGCAAGAGGAATTTCATTCTGCCACTTAACCTGGATTAACACCCTTTAACTAGTTTCCCATGACTTACATGTTAAAATTCAAACTCTTCAGCAGGATACAGAAAACCCTTAAATCTTGCCCAATTTTTCAGCTTTATCTCCCAACGTCCTTCCACCCCAACCCCTCTAAATATTTCATACTCCAGCAATTATAAAGAACTTGTACTTCCTGAAACACTATCTGTTCTACGGTCAGGCTTCTGCATCTTTATCTATTAGGTCAGGCTTCTGAATCTTTGTGTATGCTTTTGTCTCTGCTAGAATGTCTTTCTCCTTCTAACCATCTGGCACCCTATTTATTGCATATAAAAAAAGTTTTCCCTGATCTGATTCCCACTTTCCCTCCAAGACACACATAATATGCTGTTTCTGAATTTTATCCTAGTTTTTTTTTTTCAGTTCTAGTTCTGTATTTGTCTAAAATATCTGTAAAACAAGCTTTTGGTTTAAAAATCCTTACATTAGATAGTCTTTTCCATTTTTATTCTAACTTAATTTTTAAGACTTGCTTCAACTATGAAACAAATGAGTAAAATAAGAGAAAGGAAAAGAAAGAAACAAAAAAAAAAGATTGTTTTAAGATTAGATACAATGAAAACAAGCCACATGTGGCATATTTATTAAATATTGACTATATTTTGATAAAAATATGAAAGAGCTTTATATATACTAACAAACAGTAAAGCTGAATATTTTTTACATAAATGATTTACATAGTTTTTAATGCATTATTAATATCCTTGAAAATGTATAATATACCTAAGAAATACACATGCTTTCTAAAATACTCTACTTTTAATTTTTCTCTCACTTTTACAGATGAACATTTAAAACACACCTTTCTCACGAACAGGAACCTTTACTAATCAATTTTGAGTGAAGTTAACCATAATTAAAATGGATAATTTATTAAATTTAATCTTTTTTCTAAGTAACTCATTTTAAAAGCATGTTACAGCTTATGAACTATTAAAATTTTATGTAATATGTAATAAGAAAATAATCTTCAATGCCTTTTAAAATACCTGCATCAGAAGCAGGAGCTTTAGAAAACCTAAAAACAATAGGTCTCACAAAATATACTAAGTAATATAAAATTAATTATTAAGATTTTAAAATTAAAAAATTATTAAAAATTTTAAAAATAGGTCACAGTAAATCCTTCTTTTAATCCAGAAATCACTTCCATATAAGAGAACTATAGAAAATGAAAGTCTCTGATACATTAGGGCATCTTGCTGACCATTTGTCACTTTCTTCAGGATAAGAGACAATTTACTGTTTACTTTCCCAACACTACAAAACAGGAAGCATTCTGCCTCTTTGAAAAGTTAATACATTCTGCTTTGCTCAGATTCCTAGGTTCAAACCACCAAATGTACTAAATCATAAGTAATCATGGAAATGCCAGCAACAACTGCAATGAAGCCATTTAGTACCCCTGCTCAGCTCTTGCAAGAGCAAGACACTGCAGTACTGGCTGGGAAACAGTAAGAGCTCACTATATAGGTAAGACTTGTATGGGAAACATCTTAGAATTCCACAACACAGAAACCACATTTAGTCCATGACTGAACCATGCTTAGTTTATAATTAACCCTGGAATTTTCATTAAGAGGACATAGGTCCTCATAGCTTTAACTTTGGTTTTAAAATATATTATAGTTTCCCCTATCCACCTGACATAAATTTGAAAATTTAAAAAGCCATATTAAAATATATATATTCATTTGCTTTGTATAATATTACATCTCTTATATTTTATACATCTTTATTTAATTTTATATCTCTGATAGAAATACTTAGAAATAAAAAGATAAAGTAAACGAGACTCCTTCCATCCCAACTCACCCTTTACTTCCTGGAATTATAACTAACCCTAAAGGTAGGATAGGGAAAACAAAAACAGTTGAAACATTAGTAAGAAGGTGATATATTAATTCTTTTGCTTATAAACCATATGACCTTTGCTACATTTTCCATACCTGTACAATGGATGACAATAAATTTACCCTGTTTATCTTCCAAGAATGCAGTTAAGAATTAATGAAATTACACTTTAAAATTGTTAAGTGTTTCAAATTTTATGACTGTTAGTACTCAGTTACTTTGCAATTATAGTTGACACAGATTTAAAAAAATCTCAAGAGAGTTAAACATGTCAAAAAACCCACCCTTGATTTTAAAATATACATTGTTCTAATTCGATTGATAAAATTTATAGAAAGTCAAATAACAGAATAACTGAAAAAGACTATCACCAAATAAAAATTATATCTGTAAATAAAGTGAATTATGACTTAACTCTACAACTATAGAATAGGCTTGGTTTTGCAGTAATGAATAATTGCAAAATTTCAGTGGTTTACCTAATAGATGTTTATTTCTTGCCCACACAACATGTCTGATTAAGTCTGGAGAGAAGAAATATTCATTATAGTCATTCAGGAACCCAGGCTGATAAAGATTCCACTTTGACTGCCTCCATGATCATTGAAAACGAGGAAGAGAATGTTAGAGTCGTGACTTTTGTTCAGAAAATCTTATGTTTCAGTGGCTAATGCAATTCACGTGGTTAACTTCAAAAGGGACAGAGAAAAGGAATCTTTTATGTGTCCAAATAGAATATTTATAAGTTACCCTGTGGTTTTCAGATATCAAACATTAATTTAAAAAATCAGTTTTGATGTATATTCTGTTTTGCTTTTGCTCTGTAAAATATATGCTTACTTGCCATTTAGTGTTGAAAAGAAAAAGTTGTGTGACTGCTTTTAATTTTTCATAAAATGAATTACTAGTACCAATCAATAGTCAAGTCTTACAACATATCATTAATTTTTTAAAAAATCACCTTAGCCTTTTTTTTTTTTTTGCAGATAGCTTGAATAGTACATTTGAAGAATTTCTCAATTTTAAAGTTTTGTTCTGAGGTTCTCCAATATTCATTTTTACTCTAAAAATATTAGAATTCAGAACACAGAACAGAAAAAGTATATTTCAGTGGAGTCCACTGTCTATGTGCGTAATGTTTTATAATAATTTGGATAGATAACTTTTATCTGCTACAAAAAGCTCATTGCAAATGTGAATTTGAGAAACTTTTGCACTTAACATATATGTTAAAAAGCAAATTTTAATTTCCAAAATTTTCCAAATAAATTGTAATGGATATAAAATGGTCTTGTTTTTGGGACGGAGGGGTATGAGGGATTGAACCCAGGGGTGCTTCTGGGCCGTGCATCTGGGCCACATTCCCAGGCTTTTTTTTTTTTTTTTTGAGACAGGTTCTCACTATTTAGAATTTGCAAGCCTCCTGCCTCAGCCTCCTAAGCCTCTGGGATTACAGGCTGGTGTCACTGTGCCCAGTTAAAATGCTCATTTTTAAACATTATAATTTCATCTACTATTTTCATTTAAAAAAAAACTGGACTGATTCTTAAGACTTTGATTTTATACAAATACCAGTACAAAAAAATCCAAAGTCTCTTAAGCATATAAAAATCAAGCAAAGTAAATTCTATTATTTTTATAATTGTTCCTAACTGTCTTAGGCACTACTGGTAGAAAAACAAGTATCAACACTACAGCAGTACTGCAGAACTACAATTTGAATAGAATTATTCTAAGTAAAACTAAAATAGTCCAGATTTTTCTTTCTTTTTTTTTTTTAAGGTGAGGAATAGCACTCTACAATCGATGAGGTAAATATGAGATTGGCATTATAGATAAAAATTACAGATCCTCATCAAGCTAGCTTGCTACTGGGCACTGCTTGACAAGATGGAAAAAGTCCAGAATAACAAGTTTTTCTAAGTGAAAAAATTGATGAATAAAGACAAATGTGTTTTTCTGGCTGAATTCTATGAAAAACAACTTGATAATCATTTCAGTCAAAAGCCATTCCCTATGAGTCTGCTTCCCTAAAAGTATTTTCATCAGAATAAAAAATTTTTACTGATATGGAAAAGAAGGTCTGAAGCAACACCTCTGCCCTTTGATTATAGGGGCACCTTTCATTTACTGACTTTGGACAGTATTATGCCTATTCTTCTAAGTTAACCAATGAAACAATTAAATAATATGGATAATGTTTTTAGCCTTTATCAGAATCAATTTTTTAACAATGCAAATCTTTAAGGAGAACAAAGTTTTGTTTCATCATTCTGGTTACAAAATATAGCTTTACATTTTAAATTATTTTATTGAAAGCATTTTAGTCAGTAGTATTGACCATTCCTTAATACAATTTCTTGAATCAAAAGGAAAGACTAAGATATAAAGGGGAAAATGGAAATATTTTCAGATGAGGAAGAAAGCATTTAGACAACTGAATGAACTTTTGATTTGTTAAACTCATCATACTTGATTATTCAAACATCACATAAAATAATCATTAAATACTATAAAAACAAGAACTAAAACTTCTACATACTATTTGAGTAACTGAAATACTTTTAAATTACCAGTATTTAAACAAAGGCATTCCCTGGAAGCCCTTACAGAAACAATTCAAATATTAACACTAGGTGGCAGATGATGATCTCAACAGTACCTATAATTTCAAATTTCTCGACAGAAACAATAAATTACAAAGTCTAAACTTAAAAAAATAGCTTCTCCAAACTATTCTAATCTTTTATCTTTTTAAGTTTTATAATATGAAAAGATATGTGAGGAAAGGTACAGAAGAACTCAATTTTAAAAGCCTAGCCTTTTAAATATTTCATAAGTCTCTCTAGTCATTGAATTCAGATAATTACTAAGGAAGTTTGATGGTAAACTTTTCACCTACAGTGACTTTCAAATTTAATACTGCATCTTATATACTACAGCCTGAAAAGAGCATCTGTAAGCGACAAAATCTATGTAGAAGGAATAATTTGCTTTTGTTTTGTTTCATTTCTCCTCCTACTCTGCTGTGTACTTTTATTTTTTATTCCTGGAATTTCTCCATCATTCGTCATTTTCTCTTTTTAACCTACTCAGTTCTGCTATCTATTCCTGACCACCTAGTACATCTGTTCAGTTAAAAAAATTAAGTAAAAATATAATTAAACTGGACATAGTTGTAAACTACACAAAAATAGCTTTTTTGTTTACTTTGTTTTGTTTATGCTTTGCTTCACTTCTTGCATGCTGTATCACATACACAAAGAAGGAATTTGTAAATTATCAATGGGGTAGCAATTATATAAGAGTAAATCAAACAGATTTTTTGTCTTCTTTCTAGATTGTTTCCTTAAATAGTGAATGGAATCTAATATCAAACTATATAGATATCAACTGAGTATATTACACATAAAGTAGATTACAGCACGCCTGCTTTGATTTAATTAAACTTCTTTTTCTTGAATTAGTATTTTTTGAACTTTCTTACTTGTATCTAAAATTTTTGTCTTAATAAAGGATAATTCTTTTCTGTCTTAATATTATGCTTCATATTTTTGTTCTTGCCTTTGGGTACAATTCTGATTTATTACTATATGGGAGTTTCAAAAGATCATAGTACTTTGGGATTCCAAATTTCTTTTTCTCTAAAATAAGAATGTTGAAAAAGATGGTATATCCTGTTCCATATCTCTTTGGGGGGCAAAATTCTATATTTCATTCCTTTATTCACTATACTCTCTAAATCTTTTACTAAGCAGTATGTAATAAATATAAGAATATCTTTTTTCTAAATTATAAAATAGGAATAATAACAGAAAGGCATAAATTATAAAATAGGAATAATAACGGAAAGTATCCCAATGACTACTGAAGAAAGTTCAAATGCTTCAACCTAATCTAATTCTAACCTTGCTTTTCAACTTTATCTTTCACTATTCCTGTTTATGCAAATAACTCTGCACTAAAGCTTCAATACTCATTATCTGCCTTTTTATCACTTATTGAGCCCCTACATCCTTACCAGCTCATGCTCTACAATAAGAAAGACATATTCCATTTTTGTATGTAAAAATCCTATTTATGCTCAGCTGAAATTCCTGGGGGGTGGAATCTGATTTTTTCCTGGATCTCATCTACAGAATGGAAAGAACGTACATTTTGGAGTCAGTCTACACTGTGTTTAAATCTTACTTCTAAAGCCTGTGATTTTAGAAAGTTAGCCTCGTTAAGTCCTCTCTCCTTGTCTGCAAAAATGGTAATAATCTACCTACATATTATAGGGGCACAGTTAAATGAATAATGTAATATAAATGCTTACCACCATTTCCAGTAAAGAGTAGGAACTTAATATTACAAACTAAGGAGCTTGGACTGTATACACTCAATATTAGTTCTCCTTTTCCCTTGCCACCTATGACCCCCGATAGTTCTTTGTAACTCCTTATCTGTTGTTATGGTTTGATCTGGAATGTTCCCCCAGTATTGAGGGCTTGGTCACCAATACAGTAGTGTGCAGAGTTGGGGCTTTTGGATTACAAAGGCTCTGACCTCATCAGTTGATTAATTCACTGGTAACTAAATGGTCTATTAGGAAGTGTAGGAGGTGGCACCTTGTTGAAGGGAGTGAGCCCTTGAAGGTTTGCCCTGGGAGACTCTATCTTGTCCTTGGCCTCTTCCTCTGTCTCTGCTTCCTGGCAGCCACAAATTGAGCAGCTCTCCTCTGCTGTGCCCTTCTGTCATGATGTTCTATCTTGCCTCAGTCCCAAAGTGAAAGAGCTAGCTGATCATACGCTAAAACCTCTGAAATTGTGAATCAAAATAAATATTTCCTCCTTTGTGCTGTTTTTCTCAGGTAATTGTCACAATGAAAGAAGCTAACTAACACACTTAGAGATCTATTCACATTCTACTTTATGGTCTCTTATTTATATGAGTTGTCTAGAAAGCTCTGAGAACAGAAGCCAGGTGTAATATATTCTTCAATTTTTTACTAAGTCAAATACATTATGGGCCTATAATACCCTCATAATATTTGTTAAATGATTTTAAAATACAGGAAAATTAAAGAAGGTACTACCTCTTGATTAAGGGAAAAACAGCAACACACCTGGAAGTTAAAATTATTTCCACTTCTTTAACTAATAAAAAATGAACATCAACATAAATCAGTATGTAACTTTTATCAATGTCATATCTAAGTATATCAATTATAACATAAGAGGGAAAGAGGGTAAAGAAGAGAAAGGGGGAGGGGAGAGGGGAAAAGAGAGAAGGGAGGGAAGGAAAAGGGGGAGGAGAGGAGAAGAAGGTTGACAATTGCCTAGAAAGTTGCCGCTATCAATACAATACAATTGCTCTCTTCAAGAGAAAATTTTTGATTATATATAGTGGTCTTACTCAACAATAAAAAAAAAAGGAAAACACTTATGTAGATGACTTCTGAAGTTCATTTAAAATATTCTAAATTCATTTAAAACCTCTTCTAAAGAGATTAACCTATTTATATTATACAGCCAATATGTGATGAAGTTTTAGACTCATACCAACTCTACTGCTTCCCCTTACTTTATGCCTTAATTTTCTTACCATTTAAAATCCAGAACAGAAAAACAACCAAATAAGTGTAAATACGAATATATTAAGGTGCAGAAAATACAAATACCCAGAATTCCTCTTACAAGGGACTTCTGTACAGATGTCCTTGACTTACAATGGTTCAACTCAAAGTTTCTCAACTTTATAATTCTGCAAAATCAATACACATATTCAATAAAAACTATACTTCAAAATTAGAAGCTTATCTTTTCCCATTCTATTGACACATAGTATGATACTGTCTTTTGATGCTGGCTGTGGCAACAAGCAGCAGCTTCCACTCAGTCATGTGACCACAAGAGTATACAACAAATACTTCACAGTGCACTGTGTTGCTAGCATTTTCAGCATCAGGCACTTAATAAATTACATTAAATACTCAAGATTTTATTATCATACAGGCTTTGTACCATATGGTTTTGCCCTACTGTTGGCAAATCTAAGTGTTCTAAGCAAATCTAAGGTAGGCTAGGCTAAGCTATGATATTTGGTAGGCTAAGTGTATTAAATACATTGCCAACATAGAATATTTTCAACTTATGGTGGGTTTATCAGACGGTAACCCCATCATAAATCAAAGAGCATCTGTATTTATTTGTACACCATATTGGTTTGGAAGGAGACCCTTTCAAAAGCCCTTAAATGTGGAAGAAATTGCCCTCCATGAAGCAAAGAGGAAGGAATCTTTGTTTCAGAAAGAGAATTTTTAAAAAGAAACATAGAGAAGAGGTGAAAGGATCAAAGTAACATACGTTACAGGGGCAGAGAGGTGATATGTTTCCTTGTAACCCTTAAATCTTTAAGAAAATATTATATACTTTCTCAGGAACCCTATTCAGTGAAAACATTCTATATCCAAGGTAACAGGCTGGGACAGGGCATCAAGAATACCAAAACATACAGCTAGACCAGGGAGATAAACAAGGAAAAGCCAGAAAATTATGCATAAAGCTTCAAATCATCAACAGTTTGGAATTGTTGAGATCCACATTTTAGATGTATTATGCTTTGTATTTAAATAACATAAGAAAAGCACCACATTTTGTTTTTAAAAACTAAAATTGTCACTAAATAAATAAATAAATAAATAGAGTCAGTCAATCATGTCTCCCCCTGTTGCAAAATTACATTATGCCTTAAATTCCTACCCAGGATTTCCCCATGGTTTTGTTAAGTGTATAGATGAAATCACTGGGATATAGCTTACAACCCACTATTTTTTTTTTTTTACCATGAAAACATTAGTAGTCTACTAAAAAACAAAACAAAAAACATCTAAATGCAAAAATTTTAAGAAAGAATGGCAATACAACCTTTTATCATTAGGTTGATACACCTGATTGACCAAACTAGGAAGACAAGGGATGCGGGGAGAGAAAAGAGGTAGGAAATCTAAAAAATCTAAAAACAATACAAGACAAATAGATTCTGAATTAGGATTAGACTTTCCTTATTGTACTTCCACATTCTAATAGTAAGTATCCTTGGTCTTACATATTTTAATTCATTTAGTATGTAAAATAACCATAAGATAGATGCTATTATTATAGCCATTTCATAAAGGAAGAAATAATGAAATGAAATGGCTAAGCAACCTGCTCAAGATCATAAACCAAGCAAAGACATGCCAGAATGTGAACCCAGATAATATAATTCCAAAACATTCTTCTCTCAACTTCTTAAAAATTTTATGTTGTTGTTTTTAGCGGGAAGGAGGGCAGTGCTGGGGATTAAACCCAGGGCTTCGCTCTACCCTGGAGCTGCATCCCAACCCACGTCTCTGAACTTCTATACTGTACTACATCTTATTATTTACAAAGTGATTTCTACATCTGCCAAGTTTTGTTTTAAGATTACTGTTACATTTTCTAAATCTAATTAAGTGAAAATATTTAGATTGTAACATAGAGTATAAAATTATGGCATAACAATACTAACATTTGTTATTTGGAAATAAGCAATATCTTTGACACATGGTTTTTAAAGATGACAGAGTACAAGATGAGAAGAAATTAAACAATTATATGGTCATAAAACCTGTCTTTAGGAATTAATGTCAATAGTACAGAATAAAATTCTTAAGTAACATTAGAAATATATACATATATTTAAAATAGTCTACAGCATAAACGAAAATGCACCTATCATTTAAAGAATGAAAAGTAGACAACAAATAGTAAAAAAGAAATGCCTAAACTATCTACTGTGAGATTTCCTTGAATTAAACTATTATTAAACCACATCTATATGGAAAGAGGGAAAATTTTTTTTTCTGAAAATGGTAAGTTCCTTTTTAAAAACAAAATGAAAATGCTGTACTAAATGAAATTACAGTACAGTATTGGAAGAAAGCCAATTTATGATGAACCAACACTGAACACCTATGGCATAATTTAAGGTTGCTACAGTTCTAAAAGGAAAAAGAAAAACTAAATATTATTCTTCAAAATTGTGCATTTTTACTAAAAATGAAACACATTTTAAGAAATATGAATGAATAAAAAACTACTTTGTCAGTTTAATTTCAGACTCAACTTACATAAAAAAGATAATAGGACTTTAATAAAATGGGAGAAATCATTTCCAAAAAGTTAAGTAATAATACATTCCTGATGTTTTGGGGTGGCAATGTTTTAAACCAAAAAAGAAAAGTTCTTGCATGCATTTAGTAAGAAAAGTTCTTTTTATCCATCTGCAACTAGAATCAATTTCAGAGCAATTTGAAAGTTTTCTGTCTTTTATAAAGCAAGAAACAAATGAAATATATAGAGGTGTCCCTGAAGTGAAAAGGATTCTCTCTCACTTTTTCTACTTGCTACTCTCTTTCAAATAAATTGTGGAAAACAAACAGTTAAATAAAAAAAGAATGGCAATTAAAAAATCCATCTACTGACCATTAGAAAAGAAACATTAATATAATGGTAACTACTAGATGTTCAACACTACTCATTAACAATATATGAAGCTATAATTTTAAACACTTAAGTAAATTTATATGGGTGGAAATGCATCAAATGATTGAAAAGGATTATTGCACAATAAAACATGACAGGGACTGGTTCTAGTTACCCAGTCCAGAAGGTATAAGTCTTCACAAAAAATGAAAATTGAAGCAGAAAAGGAGACGGTAACAAGGGAATGTCAATGTGTTATAATGAAATATTTTAGGCTACTGACTGGATATTTTACAAAAATGATACATTCATATCTTACATCACCAACAAATATAAACAAATAGAATAATAATCCCCTAAGACAGCCTTTCTCCCCCAACCTGTGCAAAGACCACGTTTGAAAGAGCTTTTACCCTCCTCAGAAAGATCATCAGCAATAAAATCAAGAACAAGGTGAAGAAAATAGCAAAAAAGAAAAAAACTCCTGGCATTTCCTTTCTGGATTGGAAAAGCCAAGGGATTGTACAAAGCAAAAATAAACACATATTATACCAAGAAGGGGTCCTTGATAATTTATATAAAATCGATGAAAAGGAAAGTCCTTATAAAATAAAGTTTGGAGCGGAGAAAAATTAGTGAGAATTATGAATATTTTAGAAATAGCAAACAGTTAAGTTCAAACTATCCAACAGACAAAAAACATGCTTAATTCCCAAAATGACTTGATAAAAAATTCAAAGAGCTGGCTGAGAATATAAGGGAGTAAATAAATTATTCACCATTGTTTGGAAAAACGAACTTTGTAGCTATTTAACAAATCTTTGATCTTGACAACTAAGCAACTCTTCTCAGCATGTCACAACTCCATAGGCATATTTTTTAATTCCACAGATATATATGCACACATATACATACACACATACTTTAAAAGTGGGAAATAATATTTACCCACACTAAGCAAATCATGAATATTAAGGTTTTAACACATTAAATGTACATCTCAGGTCTTAAGTATATATCTAACAGGCAGATTTTGAAATAAAGGACATTAAGGGAAAAAAGCAAAAGAAACATGATGAATAAACAAATTTAAGTTACACCCAGTGCTGCAAATGGGCTTTGTTATGACACAATATTCTTTAGTCTACCTATTTTGGTTCAGCCCAGCAGCTGTGGCAAGTGGTAGTGGTGAATCAGAAAGAAACAGCAGCTGTACATACTCTCTGGCAGCAGAATAAATGAAGTACTTGTCCCCAGTGGCTTTTTTCCCTGCGCCTCCCTTGACACAGTAGGCAACAAAAGTGAACACTGAGAAAGCAAGCCTAAGCAGCTGCCTTACTCATTCAGATGCTTGTTGCAGCTCTCGCACAAAGACTATGTCTAAGTGGCAGTCTGCAGGCTGGGCAAAATTCTGAAGGAAGCCCAGTCTCCATGAAACTTATCCTAGAGTCATCAGCACTCAAGACAGAAGCTTTGGCATTTTCCTAGATTATTCCTCTACCTGAAGTCAGCTGCCAAGTCCTATTAATTCATTCCTTTAAATCACTCCTGAATTCATTCTCTCAGTCCCATGCTCACTGCTTAGACCTCTCTTGTTTTGGCTGTTTTAAAATTTCAGCCTCTCAAATACACCCTCCATATTGCTGCCTTCAATAATATCTTTCTAAAATAGAAACCTGAATATTTCACCTACTTAAACTTCTTTAACAGCTCCTGCTAGGTAAAGTATATGCGCCAGAATCCAGTCACAGAAATAGCAGTGGTTTTTCAACCATGTTTTAGGACACAAAGAAACCAAAAAAAGGGCAAAAATGGTATCATATAAATTATGGTAAATAGGACTCAACACAATACAATCCTAAATATTTTATGTCACTTTGTTACAAATCTTGTACTCCAGCCAGACTGAATTATATACATATCCCTGATTGGTACCACATACTTTCAAATTTCTGAATTCCACCTCTGATTAATGCTATTAACAGACTCTTATTTAACTTTAAAAATGGAGCTAAAATGACTATATCTCTGTTCCTTCCTTAACCCTTGGTATTCTTGTTTACGTGACAGTCTCCCTCCACTCCAAAGCCATTAGCCTTTGAGAAAGGAACCATGACTGATTGGTCTTCATAATTCTAGCACCTAAGCACAACTACACTTAATATACTTCAGAAGGAAGAAGAACCTTGACGGTACTATACCTTTCTCTGCTATACCTCTTAAATTCTCTTTAGTTTAAAAAGTCATTTCAGAATCATTTGAGCCTTTCAGGTAATACAGAGTGAGGTGACATGGGATAGACTGCAGTGAAATGGAAGAATAAAAATGAGTAAGACGTTTTCAGACTTAGAAAGTATTAGCAGAAACAAACTCAAAACGAAAAAAGTAAGAGGAATCTTTAGTAATAAGGACCCTGAAGGAGGGTGTCTTCTTAAGCAGTACTGTGGAATTAACTGATAGTGTTTGCAACACAGTCAAAACAACAACAACAAAAGAAACCCGACCAAACAAACAACAATAATGAAAAAAAATACACCCCAAACAAAATACTGCTTCAATGACCTCTATTTTTTGACCTCTACTTTTTGGCCTGGAAAAGTAATTAAGGGAGAGAGTTTTGCTTTACCAAAGCATATTACATTTTTCTGACCTATTAATGTAAGCACTTGAGATTTCAAAAGTGAAGCAAAAATTTAGACCATTGGCATTAGATGGTTAGGTGCCTGTTTTAAGTCAACATGTTACATAGCTTGAGAATCAGAGGCCCTACATATTTCAGATATAATTATAAATTGAAAGGAAAGATATATAACTTTTCCTTATTTAAATTTCAAGCCAGGCATCATGGCATATGATTTAAATTTCAAGCCACACATGCCTATAGTTCCAGCTACTCAGGAGGTTGAAGTAGGAAGATCACTTGAGACCAGGAGTTTGAGACCATCCTGAACAACATAGTGAGACCTCATCTCAAACAAACAAAAAGTGCCCAAATTCCTCAAATTTAACATCCACTTCTAACTCTCAGTATTACTATTCCAGATAGGCTCGAAGTTAAAAACATAATTCAGGGGGAAAAAAAGGTAACATTCTCCAGTCAAAGAAAAGTTCAGGATTCAATAATCACATAACTTTGCTTACATGTACCAGAAATTAACTGAGGATGAGAGGCAAACTACATGGTTTTAAAGGGAGGTTGAGTGGGGAAAAGCTATTCTTTTCAACAAATGATACAGGGTTAACTATGTAGAAAATGTGTACCCTTATTTTACACAATATGCAAAAATTAAGTCAACATGAATCAGAGGCGCATATGTGAGAGATATGAGAGCCAAAATTATGAAACTTTTGGAGGAAAAGATAAGAGGAAAACATAGCCGTTGGTTGGGCATTTTAGCACACTAAAGCACAATCACAAAAGGAAAAAAAATCAGTAAAATTCAAACTGTTAATGCTTCAAAAGACACCATTAAAAAACTGAAATGACAAACTATACTCTGGATACCAGATATTATATATCTAACGAAGAGCTGATAGCAAACATATTTTTTAAAGAATTCAAAACTTGATAAGACAAATGACCCAATTTTAAAATTGGCAAAAGATCTAAAAAGATATTTCACAGCTCACGATATATGAGTAGATACTAAGCACATAAAAAGATACTCAAAACACGATTAGTCATTTGGGAAATGCAAATTAAATCCACAATGAGACAGAAATTTTCACCCACAAAAATGATTAGAATCAAAACAACAGGTAATTATAAATGTTACCAAGGATGTGGAAAAATGGGAGCACTCAAGCTATGGGAATGTAAAATATTATAGCCAGTTGGGCAGTTCATAAAAACTCAAACATAAATTTGTTATATCACCCAACAATTCATTCGTTAAGTATATACCCAAGAGAAATGAAAACAAACATGCAAATAATATGAACATTCAGTGCAGCATTTTATTCACAAAGCCTAAATAATGCAAATGATCCAAAAGCCTACCAATGACTGGATAAGCAAATAGATGTAGTGTATCCATATATTGGAGTATTCTGCTGCAATAAAAATGAATGAAATATGGATATATGCTATAACATGAACTTCAAAATCATGAAAGGAATCCAGTCAAAAACCATACATTTAGGATTCCATGCAGATGAAATATCTAGAATAGGTAAATCTAGAGAGTCAAAAAGGAGATAAGTGTTTACTAAGTCTGGGGACAAAAAAGGAGGGCAAATTTTGTAAATTAGCATGATGGACCCTCACTGGAAAGATTCTAAAAAAGAGATTGTAGTTAGGCTCAAAAGAAAATAGAAATGAGGGCATCTTATTTAAAAAACAGTTGAACATTTTATCCCTTTCTTCTGTGATATCTTCTGAGTATGAGGCCCTATATGATGGCATTGATCACATATACATGAACTGCTTTAATAAATTAATGGGACCTGGGGAAGGACTCATGGGAAACCCCAATTTATGCCCAATGAGTCAGAATTATAGGTGACAGTCTACTACTTGCAACTGGCCTTTGAAGTGGTGAGCAGTCTTGTGGGACTGAGTCCTCAACCCATGGGATCTAATGCTATCTCAAGGTAGATAAAATCAGAACTGAATGGAATAAGAGCACACTCAATTGGCATACATGGAAGAAGTGCTTTGGTTGATCTGAGAGAAAGACATATCCAGTATCAGAAACATTGGCTGAGTGGTATTTGAGAGTAAGAAAAGCACTTTGACTTTTTTCCCAATGTCCTTTAATTACTCTTTGTAGGTTAGATCAGAGTATTTTTTTTTTATTCATTTAAGATAGTCTTACATTGAGGAGGGAATTCTTGGCATACGATCATGAACACAAGAATAATGACAGAGCAAGCCGAGGCTGATGCCATTCTATGATCTCCCTCCTTTGGGTTCCCCCCCACCTTCCCATGTTTCCTCTACTTTACCTCCGTGTTATTTGGGCTTCTCATGGAAGTCAAAGGTTCCCCATTGGGTTGATAAATCCCCTACTCCCTCCCTCCAGCTGCCTTGTTAACATTCCTATACGCTCCCCCTCCTCCTGCCATCCTTCCTTCATCCCCCAGCATCATAGGCAAGTATCCCCCTGCTTGTGTAAAAATTCACTCATGTTGAGGTTATTATTAGCTTAGCCAATTATCAGTCTGTTTCCAATTGTATTCTAGCTGCCACATGTGAGAGAAAACATTCAGTCCTTGAGTCTCTGAGTTTGGGATATTTCACTCAGCATAATTTTTTCCATATCCATCCATTTGGCTGCAAATGCCATATCTTTCTAATAGCAGAATAAAATTCCATTGTACATATGTACCAATTTTTTAATCAACTCATCCAGTGAGAGGTATCTGGTTGGTTCCATAGTTTAGCTACAGTAAATTGAGCTGCTAAAAAACACTGATAAGCTGTATCTCGTAATGAGCCAATTCTAGCTCTTTTGGGAAAATACCCAGGAGTGGGATACCTGGGTAATAAGGTGGTTCCAACCCTAGTTTTTTGAGGACTCTCCACACAGCCTTCCAGAGTGGCTGTACAGGTTTGCAGTCCCACCAACAATGTGACAGTGTTCCTTTCTCCCCATACCCACTCCTGCATCTGTCATTGTTTGTATTCTTCATTTTTGCCACTCTGACAGGAGTGAGGTAGAATCTCAATGAACTTTTGATTTGCATTTCTCTGATTGCTAATGATGTAGAGCATTTTCTCATAAGGTGCCAACACCTATGTTGTGTAGTGTTGATCCTACGTTTTCTTCAAGCAATTGTAAAGTTGTAATTTTCAGATCCTTGAACCATTTTTATTTGATTTTGGGGCAAGGTGAGATGTAAGGATCCAATTTCAGTTGTCTGTATATGGCTGTCCAGTTTGTCCAGCACCATTTGTTGAACAGGCTGTCCTCCTTCCACACTATGCTTTTGACCCCTTTATCAAATATTAGATGGTTAAAGATTTGAGGGTTTGTGTTGGTATCTTCTATTCTGTTCCATTGGTCTTCAATTCTGTTTTGATACCAATACCACACTGTTTTAGTTACTACAACCCTATAGTATAATTTCACATCAGAAATTGTGACACCACCTGCTTTCTCATTCTTGCTTAGTAATATTTTGGCTATTCTGGGTCTTCTGTTATTCCATATGAATTTGAGAATTGCTTTTTCTATAGCTGTGAAGAATGTCATTGGTATCTTGATGGGGATTACATTGAATCTGTATAGGGCTTTCAACAGAATGGCCATTTTGATTACATTGATTCTGCCTAACCAAGAACATAGAATATAGAATGTTTTCCCATCAACTCAGGCCTTCTGCAATTTCTTTTTTTAATGTTCGATAGTTTTCATTGTAGAGGTCCTTAATATCCTTTGTTAGATTGATGCCCAAGTATTTTATTCTTTTTGAGGAGATTGTGAATGGGACAGACTTCCTAATTTCTTCTTCAGTGGACTGGTTGCTGGAGGATAAGAAAGCTAATGATTTATGAGTGTTGATCTTATAGCCAGCCACTTTGCTGAAATCGCTTATCAGCTCTAAGGAGTCTCTGGTTGAGTTTATTGGGTTTTCTAGGTATAGGATCACATCATCAGCAAATACAGAGACATCTTGACTTCCTCTTTTCCTATTTGAATTCCTTTAATTTCCTTCTCTTGTCTGATAGCTCTGGCAAGGGTTTCAAGGACTATATTGAATAAGAGTGGTGAAAGTGGACATCCTTGTCTTTTTCCTGAATTCAGTGGAATTGCTTTCAATCTTTCTCCATTAAGCATAATGTTAGCTATGGGTCTGTCATAAATGGTCTTACAAAATTAAAGTATCTTCCTTTGATCCCCATCTTCTCCAGAGTTTTGAGCATAAATGGGTACTGAATTTTATCGAAGGCGTTTTCTGCATTAATTGAGATGATTATATTTTTGACATAAAAAATTTTAATTCATAGCTGGAAAAGACCTTTTAACTGCTAGAGATTTCTAACTAGAAAGCAGGGCCAAATGAACATCACTGTGATTAAAGTCCACAATCAAGACTGAATCTCTATGGAAAGATCCCCTCATACACTGAACAATTCCAAGTGTTTACTTACTTCTGACTCAACCTAGTCTATGAACAAGAATGCTATAACTACTTGGTATTTCTGTGATAACTCATGAAAGATTTTAGGTTCTGCCAAAATGAATAGCTAAAAATTACTAGGTAAAATAGGAGGCAGTCCATGAAAAATATATAGTATGAATCTCAAAAACATGAAAGAAGCCAGAGCACTAATAAAAAGATTAACAACTGGGGCAGGAGCAATGGCTCAGCTATTATGGTGCTTGCCTGGCATGCGCGAGGACACAGGTTCAAACCCAGCACCACATACACAACGAAGTGTTGGAACAACTAAAGCCACATGTAAAACTGGTTCTCTCTTTATCTTGCTCACAGTCCCTCTCTCTTAAAAAAAAAAAATTTACAACCCCCCTGCAAAATATAAATGCAATTCATTTTTTTTAAATTTTTTATTTTTGAACAACCTTACAAGATTTTAACAAAATAATATAAAATGTGTATAAAATGTGTATATATTCTGGATATTGCAATTATCCCCAGGAGTGCCCCCCCCAATTACCCTCCCTTATCCCTCCCTTCCCCTTCCCATTATAACTCTAAAAAAAGTATTAGATTGTAAAGCATTACATCTTA